>JAIPRL010005480.1:0-31963 GCA_025469235.1 Pemphigus obesinymphae | reverse complement strand
ATACATACATACATACATACATACATACATACATACATACATACATACATACATACATACATACATACATACATACATACATACATACATACATACATACATACATACATACATACATACATACATTATATTACATTACATACATATTTATCAAATATTTATATTATAAAAAGTAATTTTTCTTTACGCTTAATAAAACTACTAGAAATATTAACAGACAACTTCTGCAAAGTACCAAGTAGAACCAATTTGCTATAAAAATAAGTTCTTTACACCAAAACTTCTCTTTGGTTCTTTCTATCCAAAATTAATATATATATATATATATATATATATATATACTGACATTATACAAATTACACACATCATCTTAAAACAAATACAATCTTCTCTTTGCTCAGAATATAAAATACACATAAAAATTATTTCTAGTGAAAACAAACTTATTGATTATATCAAGATAGCTAGGTATTATAGTTAGGTAAACAACAATTAAGACTTAGATGGTCCATTTCATAATTGGATAGTGGAGCATAGGAGATATAAAAATACATGTATATAAATAATACAGATGGAGAATCAATGAAACCAGAGATCAGAATGTAAAGAAATTAAATTTTGTGAATGTGACAACGGATTTGCTAGAGAACTTAATTAAATATATATAACTGCAATCACGAGTAGAACTTGTTATTTTATATATGTATTTATATATTTTTATATATTTTATACTATGCACTTTATTGGTGGTAGGTGTATTTAATTTGAAAGCAAGAATACAATTGTTTTCAATATAGAAATTGTTGAGCGGAGCTCGGTTTCATATTCATACATAACTATAACTATTAAAAAATAAATAAAAAATTTAAAACATAACATTATCATTCTATTATACCATATTATTCCAATAATAGTTAAATAGAAATTATAACAGCTTTATTTGGTATTTTCTCATTTATATACATTTTCCGTTGTAAAAATACTTTTCTTTATGTTTAAGGGAACTATAGTGAAAAATCAAATAATTATCCCTTAAAAGGACGTAACATCTAGATTTATCGAACCGTAAAATCATCTTCATATTTCCACAAATTAATGGTATTAAGCTAGTTTAATTTAATTTTCAAAGTAGTTTTGAGTTCCTTTGATGTCTCCTGTGTTTTCACTAGATAATTAAAAAAAAAAAATTATTAAAAAATGATAGATGATTATAAAAAAAAAACGATTTTTTATTAATTTAAAATCATCATAAAAAAACTGTATATAAATTTATTTTTAATTCTATCTAGTGAAAACACAGTTTACCTTCTCGTCTTAAATTTTGCCCAGTTGTATTCTTTTATCTAAACTTATTCAGAAAGCCATAATTATGGATATTCGCGAGCATGTTTATTACAAAATATAATAAAATATTCGATTGGTATGTAATTACACAACAATGAAAAATAATACTAACACAGGACTACTTTTGAATTACTTTTAAAATATATCAAAATTTTTTTCAATTTTAAGAGTTTCATTTACAAATTTCATAATAATTGCCTATACGGAACCTCGTTAAAAATAGATTTGTTATGTCGTCTTGAGAGGACGTTACAAATCCAATTTTAAGAGTTTTTGTATAGACAATTCTTATTAAATTTTAAGAAAAATAAAGTCCAACAACTTAAAAATATTTAAATATAATTTTAAAGTGATTTAAAAATACTCATGTGTTAGTATCATTTTTCATTGTTGTGTTATAATGATATTTGTTAAAAATCACGTTCACGCTCTATAACTACAACTTTTCTTTGTATAATCGTGGAGTCAAAATTTAAACAATCCAAAATATTAGTGTTTTTTCAATGTTTTTTTGAAAACCTAAAATCCGCGATCAAAAATTGTGAAATTTAACATTTTTAAAAAATTTTAACGAAAGAACTATGCTACGAGTTACGAGATAGTAAATATTCTCATTTTTCATGCTTTGTAGGTATACATTTTAACTCTGGAATTATTAAGAGAGTTTATAATAAATTAAATTGTATTTATAGAGCGTGAACATATTTTAATACCGCTAAAATGGGTGCGCAGCATCCTCGTAAAAGTAACATCAAGAACGAAATTATTATCATAAAGTTCTTTACTTCAAAACTCCTATTTGACTCATTTTATTCACCCGAAAAGTTCTTTCCACAAAAAAAATAACAATATAATTTTGAATACCTATCAATTGATTTGCTATGCTGAATATCTAATATTCAGAACTATTAATATGCTATTAAATTTTAAAGAATTTCAATTTTTTAATGAATTATATATTTTTTTTTGATTTACTATTTTGAATAGTCTAAAAGTAAAAAAAAATATGTATTATCTAAACTATAAAATAATACTTTAAACGTATTTTCAAATAGTTATCTAATCAAAAATTATATTGTAAATTTTTTTTCAGAAACATTAACATTTCCAATATCGATGAAAATATATCTGACAATATTCAATTACAAAGTGAAGTAGAAAAAATTGAGAACAAAGAAGCATCATTAATTACCATAAATCCTAATAAAGACGTATCACTAGAGAAAAATATCCTATATCAATGTGACATATGTAAGCAAATGTTCACTGATATAGATTTTATGTCACATTATATACATATAGATACACCAAAAGAGATATCTGATAATAATGTTACTGTGTGTTATTATGTATGTAACATTTGTAAGAAGACATTTACCAGAAAATATGATATGATTCGTCACTCAAAATGCCATACTCCTCAAATGTTATATGTATGTGGGTTTTGTAGAAAGACATATATGAGAAAAGATCACTTTATTAAACACACACTGATGCATATTAAAAGAAAAAATTCAGGAATTTCTATACAGATGTAATTTCATACAACACTTAATATTGGTTAAAGTCACAATATTTCATATGTGATAAAATACAATACCAAAACTTTTATATGAATATGTTTAATGAGGTGCAGTATTCTATCAATAAAATATTGTGCCATGTTAATAGTTATAAGTAATTTATCATATTATTTTAACATGTGGACTGCTATACACTATATATGCCACGGCCGTTATCCGTTTTACCACTGTAAATAAGAATGTACTTTTTACTTCAAAGTACCATAATTTATCTTTCCTAAGTGGCTGAACATTTGTGAATACAAACTTTTTAACTGTGTTTCTCTCTAATAATGAAGTGTCTAATACTATTAAAAAAGAACCATGGTGTAGAGAAGAAAATTCGTGATTGAATGATATATTTAATTTTATAAACTTATATAATAATGAATATATACTAAACTATAAAATATTACATTATAATTATAGTTTTATTTAAAATATAATATATAATATATTTAATTTTATCTGTTGAATTATTTATTTTCAATTGTTTTATACGAGTAGTTATTAATAAATTTATCTATGAAATTATACCAAATATAAGGTATAGTTTCTAGGGCAGAAGCTTCCAAACTTTTCGAATGCAAGACCCATTTGAACAAATATATACCTTGTACATTTCTAAAAGCTCATCATTAATACATTTTTGTTACGTAAAAATGATAACATTTATTATAAATAACAATTAAAATTGTTTAATTATTATTTGTAATGTTTTTCACAGTTTTTTCAATTTATATTTACATTCTATCCAAAATTTGCTCATTGCCAACTTGTAGGTTGCAACAAACAGATTGAATACCTCTGCTCTAGGCAATATTAACCATCTTATTTATTGTACTGACTTATAATTTTTATCTTATTACTTTACTAATGTTATTTGACTGTCGGTGGCGGCGTAGCAAGTTCAAAAGTAAGAATTCCGTTCAAATACGAATAACAAAAGTATGTAAATTAAAAAATTACATTATATTTTCAAAATATTTTTTACTAATTATACATCATAGTACTGAATAATATAAAATAGTTTACATTGATATTATATTATATACCTTACATATACAAATAAGTTTTAGAAACTTACCCTCTTAATCTTCTCTTTTGCCTTCTTATCCAACTATTTAGGGCCATCTACCCTAGTCCTAAATTTCAACTTGATTCAATCTCCCATATCGTTTTTATTTACACCAGCTCTTGTCATATCACTTTTTATTAGATCTCCTACCATTTTGTCAGCTTTTCTCTTCCCTTCATCAAACATTCCATTTACAATTTTACTATCTCTGTCTCTTTCCTCCTTAAAATATGTCTAAACCATCTTAATCTATTATATTTCTTTGCCCATTTACGGTTTACATTAAAAAAAAAATTTATATATTGTACTATATCAATAAATCACAAATTGAAAGCCATAGATAAAATGTATAAACAAAAAGTTGTCCGTCGTACAATCACAATTTTTAGACAGGATACCGTATTTTTATTATTTAATCATTATTCATTACATTCAAAAAAAGTACAATTTGGTATAATATTATTTTCTGATTTATAACAATGTTTCATTGTTATCGTTGTAATTTTTCTTGACGATTAACTATAGAAAAACTAATTGCAAAAATGTGGATACTCTATAAAGTACCAACTAGAATATATATATATATATATATATAAAGTTTTGAATTATTATAACATTAGTTCTATAGTGAATATTTGGTCTGAATTTCGAGCTGTATTCATTTCGGTAGTTTCCTTTTGTATTTAAAAAATAATACTTCTAGAAAAGTCGAAAAATTATCTCTCCAAAATACCAACTGGAGAAAAAGAAACTATTTACCGTATAACTCATCAGCCCCTCCCCACTTTGGAATTTTGGAAATAATAATAGCCTATCAATTTTTACCCAATTCTTATGAATTTGTATGACAACTTTTAAAATGTTTACGACAACCCATTACCCGCTATAATAAAAATAAAATTGAGGGGTTGATGAGACATCTCACCAGTCCCTCATATTCGAAATTTTTTTCTTCATTAATGTTTTGTACTCTATTTATATGAATTTATATGATAACATTCCGAATTTATACTACAACGCATTATCCGTTATAGGAAAAATAAGATGGAGAGACTGATGAGACGTCTCACCAGCACCTATTATTCGAATTTCAAATATTTTTTTTTTACTATTGTTTTATATACTTTTCGTATGCATTTGTGTGATAAAATTCAGAATTTTTATAACAACCCTTTAGTTGTTATGACAGAAATGAGATAAGAAATCTCGCCAGTCCCCCACTTTAGAATTTGGATTTTATGATCTGTGCTTTCCTGATGATTGTGATCACGCGGTGTCCCTCGTCAAAATTAACGGCAGCTTTCCAAACTGGGAAACGTGAACATATACACTTGAATCATGTAGATGCGTATACAAGCGCGTGTAATACTTGTAGAAACGATCCACACGTTCTAATCTGTACCAACGATTTTACAATAGGTACACGTGATTATACCTGTCTGTAATCTGTATAGAGGCGCTGTGTGCGTCGAACTTTCCACAATTTTTTTTTGTTTTTTTTTGAATAAAGATTAGGTATATATTAGATAAATTAATGAAATCAATAAATGAAATGGCATCATTTAACATCTAGTGTGATAATATTGCTGACGACGTCAATAATGGCAATACTAAAATTGAAGTCAATTTTTATTCCAAAGGTTTTATTTAATTTTCAGAACATAATAGCATGCATTTTCATTAAATTTCTAGAACATTAAAGTCAGAATAGAATTGATAACACAATTAAATAATCAAACCCTAAAATAATGTAGGTTTCTATTTTATAATAATTTTTACCATAATTTACAGTAAATTTATCCGAAAATTCTTTTACATTCATTTTATAGTAGCTTTTTCGTAGTACGGTAAAAAAAATGTAGTCAAAATTACCTATGTACAATTCCTTAAAGATGGTGTGTTTGCAAAATCGTTAAACACTTTTAAACTTGTTAAACTTTTAAAAAATTATACCAAGAAAATTTTAATTACATTTTAAGACGAATAAATATTTAAAAACATTTAAATCAAAAATTAAAAAAAATTAAATTAAAAATATCGTTTTTTCCATAAAAAAAATATTATATTCGACAAAATAAAAGTAAATATTCCCATTGTATTTTATTTAAAGTCTATTTGACCATACAAATAGTTATGGAAGAAAATGAATATAATGCTTTTTTGAAAACAATCAGGGATGGAAACAAATTTTTAGAAAACTGATTATAACCAATATTGCAATTTTTCTTTAACATAGGTAAAATATATATAACTAACTTGAAAACATTAGGAGTAATTAATTTTTTTTTTGGCTTAAGAATTATCATATAAATAAAGTATTAAACGAGGTTGTAAAAAGAAATTCGAAATTTCAAAGTGACAAGTCTACAACCCCCCCTTGTAAGATTATTGTACAAATTCAAAATGTAATCACACAATTCATAAAAATAATAATATATACTATGATGTAAAAATTCAAATTTCAAACTGAGGAAGGCTGGAAAGATTTCTCATTCTATTTTAGTCATAACAGTTAAACGGTTGTTATACAAATCCTGAATTCGCCCCCCCCCCTCAACCACATACTTAAAATTGAATATTTCAAAATGTATTTCTATCATACAAATTCCTATGAATGGAGTACAAAACATTAATGAAGAAAAAAACTTCGGATATGAGGGACTGGTGAGATGTCTCATCAGCCAATCCATCTTTTTTTTATTATAGTGGGTAACGAGTTGTGGTACAAATTTTAAAAGTTGTCATACAAATTCATACAAATTCCGTACAAATTGATAGCCAGATATTATTTCCAAAATTCAAAGTCGAGGTGCTGGTGAGATGTACATAGCTATTTACTCCAAAATCCTACTCAACTTCTTCTACCCGAAAAAGTAATAATACACACTTTATAACACTTTTCTTGATAAGAATCTAAAAAACATATCAATGAATATGAAACTTATATAATGCAATATAGTAAAAATTGAAGAGACCAACTCGGGACTGTTGACTTTTTTTTTAGCCATTTTGGCTCTCTTTTTTACTACTATCAGTAGGTATACCAATAAGTGTGTGTGGCTTAATTTGTGATTAGTCTTTAAAGAAATTTTACCTTGTATCTCCTTCAAATTATTTCTAATATAACACCACTGTAGACTATTAACTATTATGAATTAGGGATAAGATTGGTACATTAATAATTTTACGGCTGGACTGGTTAAAACAATTTTGATAATCTTCAATAAATTTATAGGAACAATCATAAAATCGATATTTGGTGAGTGATGGAAGTTGTTTTTCAGATTACTGTGGGGTGTACTTAGCATACAAAAGTACTATTTAAAAATAATAAATGCGAAATGTATGATATTATTATGAAAATATTGTCAAGAGAAAAAAATGTCTTTATTTTAAATTGTTACCTATTGTAGAGCCTGAAATTTCTAAACCGGATCTTCCTAGATATTTTAATGCCTCTAAAACAGATTGCAGCATTTGCAAAATTGTTTTATTGTTATTAATTGTTATAACCAAACTTAAAATACTAGTTAGACCGATGCAAAGTACTCTTTATTATCATTGACGACGATACAACAATGATATGCTATCACGTACAGATGTAAGATTTAATGTATTATTCTGCCCTAAGTATAAATACATGTTAAATTACATCATTGCAATGCAGCTGTGAGATGCTAACTAGTTAATATAAAATATAAATGTAAGAGTAACCTTAAATACGAAGGTCTAGGCAGATACGATAGCTGACTAGAAAAATTGAGGGGATGGATATTATATCTTCCTATGTGGTTACAAATTATAAGATTATGTGTCGATCCAAACTAACTACCTATATTAAATATTTTATATACATTTTGTGAAAATATATTAAATGTATGATTGTAAACCATCCTCCTAATATTGATCAATGTTAAAAGTACGTAATTCTAGCTGTATTCAAAATATTTCAAAAATCAGTATACACTATTTGTTATATATTAATAGCTATTTCAATTTTATATAATACCCATTTCCATTTCTCGACAATATATATTATTTCAGTATGAAATGTGTTCCAATTTCGGGGAAAAATTTATTCTAAAAACTTGAAATTTTTACAGAATATGTATTTATTTATTGACTATTGTTATTAAATAAATATTAATTGAATACATTTTTCACAACTTCATGCTTTTTTTTTAGGAATCTAATTTTTTTTTAATCATAAAAAAGTTATAAATCATATCCAGTTAAACGTATGTTATTCTATTGGTATTAAAAAAATCATGCGCCAATTTTTTTATAGCCATATACATTTTTGGACAAAATGTATTATTTTGGTATAATAGATAGGTACGCGTAATCGATATTTGTTATAATAATATAATTTTTTTTAAAGAGTTTTTTCAATTTTGACCTAGGTACTTATTTATTGAAATTATAAACTTAAATTTTTTTTTTTTGAAGATTAAATATTTAAAAATTTAATATAGGATAAGTAATAACTAATTACATAATGTTAGTCTGAAACTATATTGATAAATATACTGACGAGAAATGCTGCAGTATATTATATCTCCTCGATATACAAACTAAGAAAATAGGAATCATTCATATATATCGTAACGCAATTTTTGACCTATTTAGATCCCTCCATATTTGTAACATGATGTTACAAAACATTGTCTCTCTATAACCCCCCCCCCTCCACTAATAATAATGTAATATTTTATTTTTCATTTAAATTTTAATTAAATGTCTTATACATTTAATGTTATATAACGTAGTTTTTAATTCATCCATTTTTCCTGTAATATTTCCTAAGAAATACCATCCATTATGACAAAGTAATATGTGAACGACTTCTTATTATAATTTTATGATTTAGGTACCATTTTTCATTAGATACATATATGAATATAGGTACCGAATATAAATAAGTTATAATAGTGAACGACCTCAAGTTTCTTACATAATTATAAGAGTTCATCCTACGAAATTTGTAGGTTTATCTAAATAGCTTATATTTTACAGTTGCTTTGTTTATATTAAATTAAACAAAAGTTTTGCTTGGTACCTTTCTTGTAATATTTAATCAAAATTCATAGTATTCTAAGTACAGGGTCGTATATAATACTTTTATAATGTATTTGAATGAGTAAAAAAATATTATTCAAAAATGTATTTAAAATAATACTCGAATACTTATTTATTCAATGTATTTAATAGATATTCATACACATTAAAAAAAATATGTACATTTTATTCATAATTTTATTAATATACGACTATGTATAATGATAATTATACAAAATATTTACTGACATTATTTGTTCAAAATGTTTGTTATTGATGTTCTTTTTTTTGTTATAGTACTACTGTACTATAATAGTAGCATCCACCTATATCAAATCTTTTTTCCACAAAGCAGTGCGGCTTTATTATGCTTATAATCACAGAATAATTACATCATGATTTTATACTTTAATCTATTAAATAATTCATATAGATAGCTTATCTGATTTTATAATATAATATATACTTTTTTTCGATTAAAATTTGCGAGATGTGATATTTTGATTTTTAATAAAATAACATATCTTAAATATAAATTATAAAAGTGTTTGAAATAAATTAGTATTCAATATCATAAAAAAGTATTTGAATATTACTCAAATACAAGAAAAAAAAATAGTATTTAAATCAAGTATTCAATACTCAAAAAAGTGTTACCAAAATTTTTACTCAAATACTTTACTACTCTGACTAAGGGTAGTGATGTACTGATGTAGTAGGTATGTGTATGTATCTATCTGGTACCTATGTAAGTTAGATCCAACTAACTTAATGTTATCAAGTTTAATTCTCTTATTATATTCAATAATGCTCATCAAGTAATATATTAGTCAAGTATTAGACACAAAAATTTTTCATATACCATTAACTATTCATTTTCGTGAATTATGTTGCCTTTCAGAAAAAAAAAAATTTAATAATTAATATATAAAACATATATCTCTCAAGCATAATTATTTATATAATAATTATTATTATTAAGAGGATGCTATACCCGCATTTTCTGTTTCAGTCCATCTAATTGGCAATATAACAAAATTATACAACGCAAAATTGAAATTATGGCATTTTGGTTAGATTTAGAGCTTAAACACCTATTATCAAATTTAATGAAAATAATAATTTCGAGTGAACCTCATGGGCTTTTTGTGAAATATTGTCAGAAAAAAAAGTTACGGTATTTTTAGTTTTTGATATTTTTAAATAGCTTTAGCTCTTTCGTCAGATGATATTTTACAAAATAACCATGAGATTCACTCGAAAATATTCCTCGCTTTAAATTTTGTAATAGGTGTTTATACTCTAAATTTAACCTAAATGCCAAAATTTTAATTCTGCGTAGTGTGATTTTGCTATATTATCTGTTAGATAGACAGAGACAACAAATGCGAGTATAACATCCTCTTAATAGTTATTAATTAATTAAAAAAAGTAAATGTGCCACTGATGTGTAAGAAAATACTGCACCCATGCACCCTATTACTTGTTGTCTCTATCTATCTAACAGGCAATATAGAATATCCCGATTTTATTCATAGTAATTGGTTAAATTCACAGTTAAAATTTGAACATATTTTATCAAATTTAAAGATGATAACATGAGAACAAGGAAAATAGGTAACACTGTGACCCCGTCCTCTGTTTCCTTTTCACGTCATTACTACCAATTACGCATGCGCATTGTAATAATAACAATCTACAACTAATGACGGTCTTAACACGCATTTTGTTTTTCAACGACTCTCGCACAAGACTGAACTCCGAAGCTGATCAATTTGGTCCATTTATACAGGTGGTTTCCTGAGTCATAAGTAATAGGTAAGACGGTTAGTTTTTACTAATAATATTTAGTACGATTTTATTAATATTGTGCCTATATTAGTACTAATGTATTATTATTAACATTAAAATAACAAATAATAATTAATATTCGTTATAAATAAAATATTAAATAAAACACAATACCGAGAGTACTATATATAGATTCCTAATGTAATTTATTTTGTTAGACCATTTTTCAAAATACCTTTAGACTTAGGTAGTAAGTACCTTTTCCGAATAATTTTTAAAAGTATTTTATTCCTTGAATCAAAAAATACTTTTAAGGTTCTAATAATATTTTTAAAAGAAAAATGTTTTGTATATTTCTATTCTATATTTTCTACTCATTCCAGTGTAAATTTTCGCTACCTAGATACATAAAATAAAGTATTCTAAAAATATTTTGAATACTTTTATTGTAAGTATTCAAAATATATATACAAAATAATTTTAAAAAGTATTTTACCCAAGTCTGTCTGCTTAATAATAATGGTTAAATTTACTGAAACTGGTTTGTAATACTCTCAGGATGTGTTTTTCTTTAACATTATTGCATATATATCGTATCTATTATTATATCAATTAAATATATTTTTATTGTTAGATTGATTCATCGGCAGTATGTTACATTATAATAAGTTAGGTTAATTGTTAGAACTTAGAGCGACACCATAATTTATATTGTTTTATATATAAATTATATTGCAACAATTTCATTTGCTATATCCATTTATTTCAATATATATTTCATATATTGTCATTTGGTTGTAACAAATGCGGGTGTTACGTTCCCTTAATTTATACACATAATAATTATTAAGAACTTGGCTACGTTCACACAAAGAATAATTTTTATAATCATTATCCACGTCCTGTGTAAACGGTAATACAATGTCAAAATAAAGTCTAATTTAGTATCGAAAAGTTTTAAAATATGAGGTATTAAATTCCTTGGGATTTTAATTTCCTTAATTTACAGATAATATAGAACATAAAAAACCATAATTATGTTGAAGTTGTTTAACTTATAGTTGTATTAAGTTATCCAATGTCTATATCCCATCAAATTATTTTTTATTTTGTTAGGTAGATATTTATATTTGTATGGAATAAATGTTTCTTTAAGTGGGCACTATACCCGCATTTGCTGTCTCCACCTATCTAATAGACAATATAAAAAAAAGTATGCTACATAAAATATTGACATCGCGAGATTTAGATTAAATTTTCAGTTAAAACACATATAAAAAAAAATATTTTCAAGGTCATCTTATGAATTTTTAAGGTATTGTTTGACTGTAATTTCTTTGTCATATAATATTATAAAAAATTCAAGGTGCCCTTGAACCAATACACTAGAATAATAACATAATATGCTATAATACGATATCATGTACAACTTTGGGTTTTTTAAGAAACAATGTATAATATATTGCACGTATTTCTTGAGTATGTATATAAATAAACTTCTTTAAAAAAAAAAAATCGAAAATATTAGTATCAAATGAGTATGCTTAGGTAAATTATTGTGCTTTTTGATATCCAGTTTAACCTGCAGAGTTCAATTATAAGTATGTTTATCATAATAAGTGTAGGTATATTTAATACTATTAATACCTATACCTATATATATTTAAAATGTTCACATTATGGCTTATGCTCTATTCACCTCTACGTCTTTCATTACACATTGTACATAATATTTGATAAGCGAATAACACCTATACCTACTATTTATATCGGTGTTTATTAACATCCGGTTAAAAAACAGAGATAAACATATTTAATAGGCATTCATTTCTACAAATATATTTTATACCTATTAAAAAAATCGATTAGATACGTAGGTAATCACCTATGTACCGACTTTGATAAAATGTTTATGTAATGGTAATCAATGGTGCCCTTTATTGAAATAACCTCTAATAACCTCTATTTATAAGTCTAACTATAGGTACTCTAAACAACAGTCATATTATCTATAAGTTTTTTTTTTTTTTACATTTTCAAATACTATTTACATATTTACATTATCTACCTATTTGTCCACACTAAATCATAATTCCAAATGTTTTCTATAATATTATTTATTGTAGAGCCCAACGCTTTAATTCTATTATCAATAGATTTCAATTATAATAAAACTAGTAGGTATTGAATAGTATATAAATGGCATTTATGGTCTCTGTCTGTCTAATTTGTAATAACAGAAAAATAATACGCAATACAATAGCGTCAACGTAAATATTAGAGCTAAAACACCTATTGCCAATTTTTAAAATCAGAATATTTTCAAATTAATGACTTGAGTCTTTTGCAAAATATTGTATGCCAACAAGTTATAGTTTTCCTTTTTTTTCTTCAAAGAACTGAAATTTTTATTTGTTTAAATTATAGTTAAAAATCATTATTAATAAATATTGCTTTATATTTATTAAATTGTTTAACTTAAATTTTAATGTAGACGCAACATTTATTGTTTTGCGTTGGTAGGGTAATTTTGATATATTGCTTATTAGTATATAAATCACAAATGCGGGTGTAAAGCCTTCTTAAATTATAGTATACCTACATATAATAATATTACAGTATATATTACAACTATATACCTACTATTATACTGGGCGACATTATTGTCGCGCAGTAGTGGCGTTTTCTCTAGGTGTGCAAGTTGTGTGTTAACGTCTTAGAAAATCTACGCGTAAATATAATGATCATTTTAATTATAATAAATCTGCATTTAAAAAATAAAAATAAATGTACGTTTGTTTACATAATATATAAACAATATTAAATATATATGTAAAATATTATGCATATATCGATTTATTATTAATATTATTATGGAACACGAAAAAAATATATTGAACCAACAATACAAATACGACTGGTTTTTACCTAGAACTCGACCACGATGTGTTTACGTGTTACCATAGGATGAACGAATTATTCTTTATAAATATATATAATATTAACATTTTGTTTGAGTGTTTGATTATATTATGGTAATTTCCAAATCATATTATTTTATATTAATAAATATTTTTCCCAACAACTTTTTCTTTGACTCCTTAATCATTTTAATTATTTAATTTTACCTATCGAGATCAAACCATAGTAGTCTTTGTTCTCTCATTTTTCAGCTGTATATATGTATAAATACAACTCCAAACTACTTTTTATAATATAATCGTTCCTCATTATATTTAAAAACAATAACTAGGTATATCGAATGTTGACATTTACCTAGTGATTTTTATGACTGATCGCAGTGTCAATATTTATAAGTGATTGCTTTTATAAAATGATTCATACAATATTGTATTGATTTATAATTTTTTTTATATGTTAAAAATTAGATTTAAATGTATAACCCTGATAATGACTAAATTAAACAGAAATACACATGAGGATAAATTTTAAATTCTCAGGAAAACAAGAAATTTATTGGTTTTACAATGTTGTATTTTTTATATTATAAATAGCTATATTATAGCTAATATAGGTATTTATTAATTATATAATATTTTTTAGTAGTGATTAATTGTTCTTGATTTTCTTAGTATGAATTGATGAATGTGTACGAAGAAACATTTTCAATGAAATTAATTTTGATTATATCGTTAGAATTTAAAAATAATCGTTTTACAGACTGAAAATGTGCAATACAATACTATTTTTTGAAAAACGGTTGATTATCTTTTTGAGTGATTTCTAATATATTGTCATTAAAAAAAGTATATAATAAAATTGGTTAAATAGTAAATTACACTTTCAGTATATTATTAGATTGTTATCTTTAAAAGTGAGCATCTTTTCTTAATAATAACTTTATCAATTATGAATTTATTTTAATAACTATTAAAATAAAATATTCCCATACACATTAAAAATAAAAATAAATAAACAAAAACGAGCCTATTTGATACCATTTTTTATTACTTTAATCGCTAACTGGAGACAATATTGTAATAGCTTTATTTTACCACATTTAATAATACCCTGGTAGCCTAGCTCAAATTCAAATTCAATTAAAGTCACATTGTGAATAAATATTTTTTTCATTAACTGACTTCATTTTGTAACTGTACTACCACTATAGTCGTATAGTCGCACTACCACTCATTTTTAATCCCTGGGTATCCATTTTGAATTTATTTTATATGCGTAATTTTAAAATGCAATGTTATATTTTTCAATTCTCGACCTCTGCCCTATATAAGTGATCTAAAAAAACACCCCTGGAATTATATCACATAAAATACATTATCATTAAAAATCGTAAAATAGTTATTAATGAATATTAAATAAAACGTTTGAATACGATCAATATACCTAAGTCATACTATGTATTTTCAATTTCTTAAAGTTATTGGGACATGCTTAAATGTATAACACGATTTTATTAGATTCATATTTTATTAATTCAAGTGTATTTACAAGGTGATATATAGGTTATAACTTGGAAAGTATAAATAGTTTTTATGACATTTTTTTCGAAAAATTATTTTACTCCATTATTTAATATTTCATATTTTTAATTTTTTATCCCCCTCCCTTATTTCTAATACTAATATCAATTTTTAATTTTGAAATAGTAATACATTTTTATAAGAATTTTCCTATTATGTGCTATTAGTGATGTGAGTAAAGAATATTCTCAAGAAGATTCTCACGAAATAATAAAAACCTGTTAAAATTACACAAATAAATACGGCATAATCAAATTTGGTCATAAATCATAATGGTTTCTGTGAATTTCACAAATTTAATACAATCATAATAATTATGAAGAGTACGCAACACGTAGATTTTTCAAACTAAATTTTTCATAAAAATTGCCTATATAAAACCCCTTAAAAATCGGATGTGTTACGACCTCTTAATAACGAGAAATAACAAAAATGAACAATATCGCCGAGATACCCTGTAGAATCGGACGGAAAATACGCTCTATAAACATAATTAATAGAAATAATAATAAACTGATACACAATAACCACGATTTATGTGACAAATTATAAAAAAATTATGTCTTAAAATCATGGTAATAATTGGAATTGACCATGACTACACTGTGATATACACATAATCACAACTAGGCGGGCGCTTTGGGGGCTTAGAGCTCCAAAAATGAAATGTTTTCAAAATTGTTGTCTTATGTTTGATTTGGACCAATCGGACAACGTAGTACGTACCTATATGTTACCATTTTTAACATATTATAATGTGTTCCTATTATATTAACTATACAGGGTAAGTTTACCGGTTGTGGCTATTTAAGTTTTATATTTTGTATAAGAATAATTTGAATAATAAGAATACATTTATATAATTGTTTATCAATATATCAATATAACATAATTCATCGCTCATTAGTCATTACTCAATAATAATAATGAAATATTATTATTATTATTATTATTATTATTATTATTATTATTGTTGTTGTACAATTACGGCCATAAGAATAATACTTAAATTAACTATTTTAGCAAAAATATTATAAAGATACAATTTTTAAATTTATAAAATATCTATGGCTAAAAAAAAGCCTACTAAACATTCTTCATTTTGGAGAATTATTTTCCAAAAATTATAAATGTGATTTTAAATCACTATATGCTATTAAAGTACTTCTCCACTACACTGTACAAATTTTAATATACCTTTATAAATTAATTAGTTCATTTTTATTTTTGTTAAGTTCATTAGGGTCGACTGACATGCAATAAAAACATCGATAATGACTGTTGAAATTTTTATTAGGTTCTTTTAGTTGATCGAAACTCTAGGAAGGTCAAAAGTATTTGACCTTCAAATTTGAAATCTAATTTAATTTATACGTTCAAGTAAATAATATGTATAACGATTTAATATTGTGATATCACAATCATAATACAATTTACTAATATAATGAAGGCATTGTATCTATTATCATTTTAATTTTAGAGCCATATCGTTATTTATTTAAACTGAAGACAACACATAAGTACATAATAATTATCATTTATTAATTAAACAGAATAATATTATTGTTTGTAAATTAAATTAAAGCATTTTGCACATCGGGTAGAATATAGAGGGAAGAAGTTGATCCAACATCCCATCGGTGTATTAATATTATTTTAGATTTTAAAACAATGATAGATCATAGATCATTCAATAAATACGATCCTGAGAGATGTAATTTTTTTTCTTGGGGAGGGGGGGAGGAATCAAAAATGACCTCTCTTAAGTACAAACTATAGAACTATTTGCCACTGAAAAGCTTTTTTAGAAATGTATTTATTATACTAGCTCACAGCTATCATACCACGGTTGCTCCAGTAATTTTATATAAATATGTATACACTGTATAATTATTTTATTATTCTATTGCAATTATACAAAACTACATTCTGCACCGTTTTTATTTTCCTTCAAACTTAAGGAAACTATTAGAAAAATCAAAATAGAACCTCTGTAATGTGCCAATTTTCTATCGTTAATTTACACAAACTCTAAAACTCCTACATGATTTTTTCTGTATGAAAAGCTGCCCATAGAAAAATTAAAATAAAAATTTACTGCATTGAAAAATAAAATCAATCAAAAATTTGCTACGCTCAAAATCTAAAATTATAAAAATATTTAGTTCTACAAAAAAAAAATTTCAATAATTCACAATGTATTATATTATTGTAGATAAATCATACGTTCGAAAATGATTCGTACTGGAAATCTACAAAACAAAATAGCTATCGCTAATCAAATAGTGAAAATATATGCGAGAAATATGACTTTCAGAGCACCAGCAAAAATGGAGGACTTCTTCAAAAATAAAAAGTTCATTGTCACAGGTTCCGGCACTGGTTAGTCATAAAATGAACAAAATCTAAATAAAAAATAAAATACAATATATATTATTTGTGTGATATTATTCGCGTCAATAACATTATAACTTTTTTAATTTTATTAATATATCTATATATGCATTTAATAATTTTAAATACCTATTTATTTATGTTTAGGTATAGGAGAAAAAATAACTGGAAGATTACTTGATTTGAATGCTATTGTATATGGAGTGGATAAAGAAGGCTATGCTTCTACTGGAGCATTACCAAATTTGAGAAAATATGATTTGGATGTTACTGATTGGGAAAACGTTTACAAAACAATATTGAGTATTGGTCCCGTACATGGATTAGTGAACAATGCTGGTGTAGCTGTAATAGAATCATTTTTTGATGTCACTAAAAGTGGATGGGATGAGTTACACAATTTTTTTATAATAATATATCTAAAAATATTAAATATTGAAAATAAATTAGGATTGTTAAGGACATTTCTTCGTCTGGATAATAAATTGTTACTTTTATATAATAATTTAACACAAAAGAGCTGTAATACAAATAAATAACATTAATAACTTATGAGGATATAATTTTTTAGACCTACTTATCAAAATTACTTTTACATTAATATATCTAGTACCACACAACTCTTTCTCTAAGCTTCAAGAATTTTCTCTTCGACTAACATTTTAATAAATAATTTTGTCAGCCATCCTATATGTAAATAAATAAATATATGTAAATGCTTTTTATACTTCTACTGGTAACCATCTGGTCCCACCGCTTTCTAAAATTAGATTTTTCTAACCATACTCCACACTTCTTTTAAAATATTAATGTGTCCACCATACTCAAATTTCAATCAACTAGATCTACTACCTCTCTTGAAAATAATTCTTCAAAATATTCATTCCATCTGTTTCTTACCTCTCTCTCTCTTTTATTAACCCTATTATTCTTATTTTTTTTTTTTATACCATAAATACTTAAAAATCCATATATGGTGTTTCTTTATCCTTAGCCAGCTTGGACACCGCTTTTCCACTTTTGTTCGTTTTTAATCCCTCATACACCTCATCATATTTCTCTAATTTTAGCTTTACTCACTGATTTAGATAATCATTTATATTCTACCTAATCATCCCAATCCCTAATTTTCCCCCATTTCTTATACTGTGTATTTTTCTTTGATATTATTTCCTGCCCTATTCACACTAACGACTTCCATAGCTACCAACTTAATACTCACTGCTACCATTTCACGTTTCATTTATATTACTTAGAGTATTACCACAGAACAATATTATTACTCTATCAAAAATATAATGTCAGGTTGCATCATTAAAACAGATTATTAATATAATTTAAATAGTGAATTTTAATGAATAATTAAATACCCTTATTGATGTATTTATATATTTATTTAGAACTTTGAATGTCAATGCCAAAGGTATTGTTAGAGTAAGTCAAGCAGTAGCTAGAAACATGATTGAAGCTGGAATCAGAGGATCAATTGTTAACATTTCATCTACTGTATCTACAGTAAGTAAACAGAAATATATTTTTTAAATTAGTTATTAGAATAATAGGGATTTCTCAATTTCTCATATCTTCACTGTATTCCTAGGACTGGTCGATTATGAAATTTCATAATAGATAATCAATTATCAGTTTCATTTCAATTATCAACGACTAATCGTATAATCGAAAATAATCGATTAGGTAATCAAATATTGGAAATAATTGAAAATTTTCGATAAATCGACTTTTTTTGTTTAATTGAATAGTCGTATGTAATAATCGAGAATTTTTATTCAATTCAATAATCGTAACTTTAATAAGAAAAATTCAATTAATTTTTAATTTTTAATTCAGGTAATCGTAAAAATCGTACACAATAGTAGAAAATAAGACACTTAATTATTTTCCTGGCTTTTAATCCGTTCTTAATAATCTTAAATAAGTTTTAAACATTGTATCCATATATATTATGTACTTATATTTTTAATTGTAACAATGTGCAACAATATATTCCAAAATAATATGATTCTAAAAAATTCTTCCTTCGCTGATCCATTCGTTAATAATATTATGATATGTAGAATTTATAATCACAAGTACCAACCAAAAATCAACTTTTTGAAAAAGTGTTCACTATAATAGCAAACAGAAGTAGACACTATTGGCATATAAAATACATATATATAAGATACACGACTATTTATTTATTTTTTAATTCGAGAAATCATATATGCCAACCACAAAGTAATATAAAGATAATGTAGTGTATAAATATGCATCTATCTGTCGACTAACGATTCTCATAGTGTCGTTTACATAAATTGTACAACCAAGAAAAAAAGATATAGATGTAGTCATTGAGTCGATATAAATAATATATAATCTTGGACAATACCTATTATATCTACGGTGGATATCAAAATGTACATCGTAATTCATAATACACGTATTTGCTGCCTCCATGTGTATTTAACAACACGAAATTTACAATCGACATTATCATTACAGTTTTATAATTTTTAACATTAGAGTAAATTTACCTATTACAAAATTTAAAAATGAAAACATATGATCGGGGCTAAATGTATACTAAACCGTAGTGTTTTCAAAGTTTTAATTTTAAGAGGACGCTACACTGACAATTTTCAGTAGTAGAAACATGTTTATGCAAAACTGTTCAAACGTATTCTTAAAGTGATTTAAAACACTTATTATAATTACCTGCACAATGAATTTCCAATAATCGTTAACAATCGAATAATATCAGTAGTCGAATAATCGCCGAAAATTTGAACAATAAATTGTATAATTTTAACATTGTTAAAATCCGTTTATTGACGATTACTTGATTATTGGTGATTATTCAATTAATCGATTATTTATAATCGATTAATCATATAATCACCCAGCTCTATGTATTACAAAACACCCTATGTTTTTGTGGCTTGTTAATAATAAATCAGCTTGTTCTATAGAAATAAAAAAAAAAATAGGTAGGTATAATTACTAAAAAATATATATTCTTCTTTATCCTTTTCTCCCAACTATTTAGGGTTGGTCACCCTAATCCTGCATTTCCACTTAACTCGATATCTTATGCCTTCATCACTTACACATGGCCCCCTCATATCAGTTTATATTACAACCCCTTCTCATCTTCATCTTCCCCCCTTTTTCTTCTATATACTTTACTAATTTTACTGCCACAGCCTTTTTCATCCTTAAGCCTGCCCGAACCAATAAATAAATAAATAAATAAAGCCACTAAAAAAATTTAATTAAAACTTAAATTGTTAAAAATATTTATAAAATTAACGATTTTAATTAAGTTTACTGCAGTTATTAATATTTTTACTAATGTGTTATACATTTTTTTTTTTTTTTTTTTTTGATAGATTGCTATTCCTGACCACACAAGTTATTGTGCATCTAAAGGCGCCGTTAATCAAATAACCAGAACTATGGCCATTGAACTTGGTAAATATGGAATCCGTACCAATAATGTAAACCCAACTGTAGTTTTGACACGTATGGGTAAAATTGCATGGTCCGATCCTTCAAAGTCGAGGCCAATTATGAATCGAATTCCACTTAACAGATTTGCAGGTACCAATGTATAGATGATGTAATTTAAAGTTGTCAATCCTAATGCATTGACTGTAATTATTTAAATTATCAATTATTTTTTTCAATATTATTTTAGAGACTGATGATATTGCAAATGCTGTAATATTCATGCTCAGCAACTATTCCAGTATGGTCAATGGAACATCCCTCGTTGTTGATGGTGGATTTTTGTCAGGATGAAAATGTTGCAGTTAAACAATAATATCTAATTTTATTTTAAAATTGATAGAAAAAAACATAACTAAAAAGTAATATTTTCTATTTTCAATCTTAAAGGCATTTTATTTATATTATCGTAGCATAAATTATGTGCTTCTATACAATAAACTATTTTATCCCCAACATGAACATATTGTGTTTGATCTTTTTTATTATTCATCCTACAATTAAATATGGAATGTTACATTTAAAGTGTTAAATTACATAATGTACAAAATAAATATTTATGTTATTTTAAAAATAATACACACTTTAAGTTCTAACTCTTAAGTGCACGTATTTTTTATTATAACGTTAGCGCATTAGCGACATGCTAATATCACTCCATGCCACAATTTTATTTTTTAGAATTTTGAACTTTCTAAATGACTAATTGAAACATCTAGTACGATTTTATTTAATCAGAACCTATTATGACAACAAATGTATTCGGAATAACATAAACCGATAATTTTTATTACCTCAAAAAGTACAAAAAAAAAGACAAAATATTAAAAATAAAAAAAATTAAAAAATCATAATATAATTACAACAATTATAACAAAATTAAGTTTGACCGAAAAATTCTGGTTTTACTATGATTTTTTTCATCGAAAATTTTTTTAAAACAATTTCAAAATAAAAGTGTGAAAAATTTTTGTACACTAGCGTTACGGAGTGCTGCAATATCAGATCCACTCACTTTGAATTAATATTACACATGGTTAAAATATATCACAAATAATTAATGCCGACGCAATTATATAATGTATTGATAACATAAAATATAGAGATGGGTCTTGGTGATATCACGTGGTCAGTAACCGTAAAAGTAAACATTTAAGTGGTACACAGTGCTGCTTATCATGCACTTATGGGTTAGTTCAGTTCACAATATTCATTTAAAAAATAAAATTAAAAATTAAAGATATAAACTTTTTAATAATTTTTGTCTTAATACATAAGTACTCACACTTGTACTGTACCTATCTATTTGTGGGTACTTTAAACTTTTCTATTATTTTACTATTGGTAGTTGTAAATAAATAATAAAAGTATAAAATAATAAATAAAAAATAAAGTATTGTGATTGAAACTATAAAATTAAATATATTACATTAATTTTTAATTAAAATTATAAAATTTTAATACCTGTATGCGCTCATACCATTTTAGTGTTAATTTTATCTTGTAAACACATAAATAAATCTCCTTGAGTTTTCAATATAATCTACTTTAAAAGGACGCCATACACCTTTTTAATGGGTTTTAATAGGCAATTTTAAGGATATTTTAGAAAAATAAAAATCTCACGTTTGAAAAATATTTAAATATATTTCAGAAGTATTTAAAAAAATTTTTATACCAGTAACATATTTTTTTTTTAAGTATTAAGGAATTATTATTAAAAACTATTCAAAACGTGTTTCGGGAGATGCACGTTTCTGAGAAATTAAGTGATTTCAGCATTTTATGACTTCTATAAAAATTTTAACATCGTAACAAATCTAAATTTTTACATGGGCGATTTTCGATAAAATTATTAGAAGTTGACTTATAGACTTTATAGAGTTTCCCAAAATACAATGACTGAGGATTATAATTTGTAAACTAAAAGACTAAATACAACTATTAATTTGTAATTTAAAAAAATCAGATGAGATAAATTCATAAAAAAAATTAAATAAATATATTGATTACTAAACGTTTTTCTTTAGTCACTCTGATCAACTGATAAAATATCACAAACGCGATATTGTGTAATTTATATTTACAATAGTATTACAATTATTATAATTTGTATTATTTGTGATTTTTTGCTCAATAATTATCACATAAATAATGTATTAAACGAGGTTCTAAAGAAAAATTCAAGTGACACATCGACAACCTGCCATCGTAATATACAATAGTCATACCAGCTAAAAGGTTGTCGTACAAATTCAAAATGTAATCACACATTTTAATTATAAATATAAATATTATTATAAATTATGAATAACATTCATAAAAAAAGAGTAAAAACTATAATGTAAAAATCCAAATTCCAAAATGGGGGGAAGGCTGGTGAAATTTCTCATCTTATTTCTGTCATAACAGCTAAAGGGTTGTCGTACAAATTCTGAATTTTATCATACAAATTCATACAAATTGCTTACAAATTGATATTATTTCCAAAATTCCAAACTGGGAGGGAGACTGGTGAGACGTAGATCACACACTTCAGTCTACGCCATTTATGTAAATTATGACGTAAACATTTAAAAATAAATTAAACCATTATCTGCCGATTCTATCCATAATAAAATATAATATACCTATGGATATTTATATTAGTTAATAGTATTTAGTATAGTATAGTAGTATTTATATAGTGTGATTTACTACACCAAAATTACGCTAGGTAGAATGTAAATTGTGTTGTTTTTTATCAAATTTAGATTATAAAAATTATTCTAATTTATTTAAAAAGAAGATTTTAAAGAGTATGTTACTATCTATGTGTGAATGTTTGATTCGTTCAAAATTAATTTTAAAAGTAATATAAGCATTTTTAAGTTACAATTTTGAAATACCTACTCAATATTTCTCTCTATAAAAGTAAATTGAAAAAAAATTACATATAAATGCAGGTCACAGATCATTATTCATAACAGATGACGTTATCATTAAATCAAATAATAGGTGCTTAATTAATCTATGAACTATACATTTCCAAAAAATACCACAATTTGAATTTTGCGTTCTGTGAATCAACAATATTGTCTGATATAATTGTCTAAAATAATATTAAGGGAAAATAAATTCTGGTGTATTCATAGAAACAAAGATCACAATTTAACTTAATGCCCTTACATATTTTTTTAATTCAATTTATGGAATACAAAACTAAACACACACATGCCTAATTATTATGATTCAAAATATTTTTAACCTGTCTAACCACCCCATGTGCAATAAAACACATATCCTACTGATAGAAGTTTGGTACAATCAATTTTATTACCTAAATTTAATTCTTAAACTTTGACCTTTAAGTAAATAATTAGAAAAAAAATTAGTTACTATATGTAATATAGCTAGTTAGTATAGTATACTATGTATTAAATACTACATTATATCGTATAAAAAAGTAACTTTCCTTTTCTTCCTAAGTAAATTACCTACTAGGAAAATAAAAAATCACCTCTCAATAATACCAACTAAAACTATTTTTTTATAGTTTATAAATTCACATAAAAAAATACAATAAACATCATTGTAAGATCAATAGAAAATAAATAAAATTGTAGAGTTGAGTTAGAGTTTATGAGCATTTAGATCATGCATCATAATACAGGTAATTAAATTATTGGTGAATTATTTATTATTTTTTAATAATCAAGTAATATAATATATTGCATTGGGCATATATTATAATATATTAATATAGGTACGGGTTACCTTACGATTGATTATTCCATCTCCTTTCTTAAATAATGCCTAAATACGCCACTGGGGATAATAGTGATATTTCCCACATTTTTTTGAGGTACCTGTATGCTTGATTTAAATACAGGATAATCACGTATAATACAGAATGTTTGGGATTCTACTTTTTTAAATTTTGGAGTCCTATTTTCTACCCATCTACCTATCTACGCTGACACTGAGTTACGTTTAATTACGTTATAAAATATAAAAATTTTATTTTTATAAAATATTATTAATTTTTCTATTTTTCTCAACTATAATTCTGAATACTTCCTCAGTCAGCTGAAGTGAACATTTTTATGTATTGAATTTTGCCAACAGTGTTAGCTAATTTAAACAAGTCAATTAATAATAATAATCGGTATAGATATTAATTATAAATATTAAAAATAATACCTACTTCAGTTATAATTTGTTCCAGTACGTTATAAATGTTTTTGTAATTAAAATTGTTATTTTCAGTGTAGACGTAGAGGCAGAGAAACTACCCTACAATACATAATATGCACCATTTACATATTCATCACTAAAGGACCGAAAGTCGGAACAAAAAAAATTTATATCTACGCAAGTTGATTATTGCAAAAATTTTTTATTACTAACTATTCATTAATCACTAAATATGTATTAAATATTATTGAAAGACTATTTTTATATGTATCTTTTACTGATTTAAGAATAAATTCTACAGTACACCTTCCTCGAATGAATATGTGACCATTACAAATGGTATCTACAAGAACACTACAGTTAATCGCTCGTTAATTCGGGTCGTCTTCTTATGTTTTCGCTTTCATTAAACGTATTCTGAAAAATCTTTTTTGGTTTTTATATTATTGGTTTTCATATAGAGATGTCTGAACATTATTCAGACAGGTATGTAGTTCTGATAACTGTTCATTCATTAAACTGATTAAACTTTTCTTGGGTTTACTCATTTTAAAATTTGGAGAGACCGAAGGAGATATCTAAAAAAGCTTTGGATCGAAATTTAATTCTGATTGTTGTTTGGGCAATATACCTTTATCGAGTTTGCTCTCTGTGCTCTCGATGACGTTGGTTTCATTATTATACTTAAGTTGGTATTGGAATCCTTCTTCTTGACCATTACCGGTTTCATTACACATTACTCGAAAGTGTACTTCTGGTTTGATGTGCTTATGTTCGTCGCACTTATTAGATTTGTCATCCTGATGATAATAATGTCATGTTAAATATAAGAAAAATTTAAAGAGGTTTCAAATATTCCTATCGTAATATTTTTAAACTGGTCTTTTGGTGCTGTAGTCATCATTTTCCCGATAATAATTTTTGTCAATTTCATCCATTCCAAAACTTCAGGATTAGAGGAGTTATTGCAGAATTCATTTCGTATTTCTTTTCGATTTCGAAATCGGTTTGTCCAATTTGACAATGTTTTGATAAGCTTTTTGATCGATCGTTCCAGATATTCTCAAAGGACACTCGCTTTTTTGGTCTTTATTACGTCTTTTTAAAACCTATTCCGGAGTGGGTTGTGATTTTAGAAATTCACCAATACTTATCTCTTCAGATTTCTTACTTTTAATATCATCTTTTGGCTCTACTACTTTACTAATTGCAAAAGAGAATGTATATGTTATATAAGTTGACAAACACATAGTTTCTCAAGACATATATCGTTCTCATTACCTTGATCCATAGTATTTATTGTTTAAGTTATTGGAATTCTATTTTACACTTTAAATGTTAATTTTAATATAATTTTAAAAGTAGTTTAAATATACTATAATTTTTTTAGTTATTTATATAGTATTTGAAATGTTACCAAGTGAACATACTACCGACAAAATATTTGGTATATAATATAGTTTTTATTTATTTTATTATTTATGCACAGGTTTAAACCTACTATAACTAATTTGATTTTATTGATTAGTGTCAGAATACTAAATTCTGATTACACTAAAGTTGTTAAGAATTTAAATTAACCAAAATAAAAATTAAATATATGCGGATATTTGAATTTCGAAAAACATATTGAACTAATATTATGTCAAATTTGTTGTGTTTGAATTTGAAAATTTTATGACAAGAATCATAGTTAATAGGCTAAAAACTTAAAAGTTATGACTTGTCATTTAAAAAAAAATATATATATATCGTTTTATTGAATGCAATGATTTATCATTGCTTTTAAATTCAATATACCTATCCATCAAGAGTATCCTATCTGATAAACAACTCTGAATAGTATAATATATACTAATATATCTAATATATATATATATTAGATATATATATATATATTATATCAATATATGATAAGTGATATAG
Source organism: Pemphigus obesinymphae (assembly GCA_025469235.1). Lineage (NCBI taxonomy): Eukaryota > Metazoa > Arthropoda > Insecta > Hemiptera > Aphididae > Pemphigus > Pemphigus obesinymphae. The sequence goes on along the minus strand of JAIPRL010005480.1, from coordinate 4,625 downwards.
TCAGTGGCATATTTAGGGGAGGGGGTCCAGGGGTACTACAGGAATAATTGACATTTTTTGAAAGTTTATACAATAAAAAATTAACAGTTTTACATCCTCTTATTTCCCAAACCCCAACATGCACAAGTTTGACTCTTAACATATTAGGAAATATTTATTATACCAAATTATTGGACGGGTTTGGTAATTTTGGCCATCTTTTATCAGAGACTAGACGCTACCGACGAAAAAAGTCTCTTTGGGTATTCTATTTGCTACCTGGGAATTGAATTGAGAACCTCATGCATCGAATTTTTATACAATAATAACTGAAAATAGAGTTTGATAACTGAAAAAAGTAACAATAATGCCCCAAAAATAAATATAATGACTAAATTTTAGATTTTGAGAGGTGCAAAATATATTTTCGTTTCATGATGATGTTGATTTGTTTTATATTTTTCTGTGACCAATTTATTGATCAGAAGATTTGACGTCATAATCTCATCTGCACCCATTTTTTTGGAATACAATTTTATCAGAAGGTACCTACTATATAGACAAGGTAATTTATTGATTTTTGAAAAATACGTCAGAAAAAATTATCGAAAAATTAAGAATAATAAGCGTTAGTTCTAAACACTTGAAAACTTCACAGTGTATTTATTTTACTCGAGCTTAAAAAAGGATTTTATAATAATTAAAAAATACATATATATATATATATGTATATTTATTTGTAAAAATATTTTCTTTTTCTAATATTATTATTAAATAATAATCGCTTTATCAAATAGATAACAACGAGGTTACGACTGGCGACGGCCAGATAATATGAAACTCCACAGAGCTCTCGTCGGGAATTAACCGTAATTTTTATATGTGTGTATTGCACATTTTTTTCGTGTTAATATAATATATATTATAATTAATTAATATTCGATTCTATTGTTCTTGTCGTGAGACCACTCTATACACCACTCATTTTTCCGTTTCCCGTCCGCTCAGTCGTGTTGGGTCAGGGATGGGGTCGCTGATTTAATAACGCATGGTTCTGCGAAAACTATGTATGAGTAGTGGTTCGCTTCGTGTGAAGTGGTAACTGGAGGAACATTGTCCGTCAAAAAAAAGAAAGAATCGGGGGCATGTATTGAGAATCAGTAGTGCGTATATCAAAAATAAAAGTGCGTACCTACGTGAGTCATGGCCGTGTTTATAGTACGTTAGGAGATCCGGCGTATGGAAAATGAGCAGCGTTGCGAGATCCGTTTTCGTTGTGAGATCCGAATGGGTGGATCTCGTAACGTTTTCTCCATAAATTGGTATTATAGGTGTCCTAGAACGATTTCCAGCCAAAAATAGTCGGATCTCGCAAAGACCCATTTTTATAAATTTAGTGTGTTCACCTGTGTGTATTTTATTATGTTCATATTGATTTTATCTATGTTCACCATTTTATGTGGTGGATGTTATGAGATCCATAACGTTTAATGAGAGCGGCAACATTGCACTGTATGTTTATCTGTTTATAGGCACTTTACGAGTTCCTATTTTACATTTTATAATTTGTATTATAATGTGGAATAATATTTGTCACAGCGCATATTCGATAACGTGCGACGAGCGACGGCCCGACGCCCGTATAATCGATTATAATTATAAATAACAATATCATTAATACTTATTATTACTTATAAGTTATAACGATTTGTCAGAGATTTTATTCAATAATCCAATATTAATAAAATGAATAGGTGCTTATAATAATAATAAATTTTGATGCTTACAACACTTACGTTTATATTATTATAGCCTATATTCATGGGCGAACGCAAGGGGGAGTTTTGGGGTTTGAAACCCCCTCCAAAATTAAAAAAAAAATATGAAAATAGACAACCCAGCTTGAAAAATTTTCCGCGATATTTAAAAAAATTAAAACAAAACTAAGTAGGGTTAATGTTACTTATGAATTGAGATGGTACATATTGTATATATTTATATAAATATAATATACCTAATAAATCATATAAATATGTAAAATACAGGTTAGGTACATCTAAGTATTTTAAATTTTCAATTAAGGTTTTTTAGGTGGATATTAACTATATTATTATAAAATTATGAAATAGCAAAAATTGATTTTAAAATTAGGTACCTACTCAAAAGTCAAAACTATAAAAAAAGTAGTCAAATTACCATATAATAATATGTGTAATATGTATAATAACAATTATAATCAAATTTCTGTTCCTTACATAATAATATAATATACGTACTAATTTCACCTATTTTTTATCATTTTAAATAGATCGTTATTAAATTTATAACAAATAATATGATTGCTTATAAATATATGTAGGTACCTATACATCTTATAATGTATTATCAATTATGTACCTATATACATAATTCAATACATTCCACCTAATTTATAATAATCACCTATATGAATTTCTATACCTAAGTCTAAGTATAACAATCATAGATAGTAAAGGTACATTTTTAAATTTTGAAAATTATTTTGTTCATCTTTAGCAATTTATAAAATTATTTATTATAAAATATATAATAATAAATAATACATAGTTTGATTCTATATGATTCATTTATATAAATATAAAATTTTCAGAAAACACCCCCCCCTCGAAATATTTTTCTGCGTTCGCCCATGCCTATATTACATAAGTAATATTACTGTATACTGTAGTTACACACACATGCATAATATAATAATAATATAATTTATTTTTGTATTTATATTAAGTATATAGGGACTACTTACTACTTACTAGACTACTCTATATAATAATATGTCATTCATCAATTAGAATATTAGTATCTAATATTTCTATCAGTCAGATGAATGTATAATTATACTTATTATCTAATATTTTCTAAATAGGTTTATTTTTATTTTTACTTTCTGATCGTTTAGTATTTAGGTACCTATTTAAATATTTAAACATATTTATATATTATTGTATACCAAACGGTACAAGTGTCAGGTAGACTATATAATTTTTCATTAACTTTTAAATGATACTTTTTTATAGAATAGTACTCAGTACGCATCCATCCTTCATCAAATGTTTCGGTTTAGGTCCCCCTAAAACGTACTCCCGGACTCGGGGGACTTTGACCCCCTCCCCCGAGGTGTATTTTTGAAAACGTTTAGTTTTTATACCAAGTTTCTGAAACTTGAGATTTGGGTAGATTAGAGGTCGGTGATCAAATTCGGCGTCTTGTGTCGTGACCGTAGGTTCTGTTTTTCCCCGTCTTCAAGGGTTTCAAAAGTTCAAAATTGGCGTTTTTTCGGCTTTTTTGGCACGGACACTTAGATTTTGGACGCGGCGCACCGTTTTACTAGTCAGACGCTATAGAGGACTTTGGTCCAGATCGAGGGGTTCCGAGATCAAGGTTATCCGACTTTTCGTTTGGCAGTTATGATTTTTCGTGTGTTCATTGTACTTAGAAAATGATGTAGTTACGTGTGTTTTGGATTTGGGGTTTTGGTTTATCACTACGAAACTCAAGATTCTGGTATTTTGGGGTACGGTGATTCAAAAATGGCCTATGGGCGAAGTGCGTGCGACCATTATTTCGCCCGTAATTGGGGTAAAAAAAAGTTGAAAAACGCACTAAGTTTTCGTATACCCATATGTTTCCTTATGGTATACATCCGTTTAATGTTTTGATTAATAATTATTTTATTTTGAATTTTTTTTTCGTATTTAGTTATTTAACGTTTTACCCTTAGGTTCGTGCTGTTAGTGTGTTTGATTTTGTAGCCTGAGTCGTTTTTTAAGTGTGAAAATGTTGAATACAAGCCTTTTTTCTCGTGGGTTTTTTTTTTTTTAAATGTTTTTGTTTTTTTTTCGGTTTTTGATCAACCCGTATTTGGCCCCTTTTTGACTTAGAGGTCTGGTTTTTTTTACCTGTGGATAGTTAATTTAGTTACCTTTCCGTATATACTAGAACAACAGCTACAGTAGGCGATTTTCTGTGCAAAAAACGCGTAAAAAAAGAATTTTGAGTTTAAGGTCATTGTTTTTGTTTTTTCGTATTTTGTTCACGCTGTAGCCCTAAAGTATGCCTTTTTTCCGATCGATAATTATAGAAGAGACGTTTGCGCGTTGGACCGTGTCGGTCTAGAAGCTCTATGTCCATTTTTGTGCGAATGGGAGTCGTCAAAGTCGGCGAAATCGGTGTTTTAATAGGTAACTTCCAATTAGATTAATTAATTTTTTTTTAATGTTCTAATTGAAATTTTGTAGTTTATAGTTTGCACTGATTTAACATTTGGTTACTAGACGGGGTTTAATCGTGGATTAAGCCCGAAAATTTCACTAATACACTGATCATTATTATATTATAAATAGTATAATATAATATAATATGATCTTTATTTCAGAAATTTTAAATAACATGCTTAATAAAAATTACAAGTAGGTATGCATTCTGACCCAACCTCTAAGAAAACTGATTTTAGGTTGGGTGAGTCTTGGTATATTACATTATGATTATATATTAGTTAAATGATAATAATAAAATGAAAAGTTCAATCTATAAGTAAATAAAATTACACATAATAAAAATGTATTAATTAAACATTGTAAAAAGATATTAATTTAATTTCTTAATGTACA
>JAIPRL010005479.1:0-31963 GCA_025469235.1 Pemphigus obesinymphae | reverse complement strand
GTTCGGTTCGGGTTCGATATTTTAATTGAATAGTTCGGTTCGGTTCGGGTTCGTTAAAATTTTAAAAAGTTCGGTTCGGGTTCGGTTCGACCTCAAAAATCTGGGTTCGTAACATCACTAGTAATAATATATCGTTATATATAACTGGCATTTTATCTTATATCGTATAAATTACCTTTATAAGAATAATTTGTAGCCGATTTCTATTATTTCAGATTTTGACAAATAAAAAATATTAATACACTATTAAATACTACTATTAATACTAATAGTACTACTATCATTGATTATATATTATATATAATATATAATCAATGGTACTATCTATACTCTGTAAGTCTCTGCACCATTTCTCAACCTTTTTAGTGTAGCGACCCCCCAAAATGGGTGTTTAAAATATGGTCAATCACTTCACGACAATACATATTGAATACAAATTTGAATAATAAAAATAATGATCATTAACCAAACAAATATACCATTTCGAATATCAATTTATAAATACCATGTGTAGTCATTTAAACTTATCACGGGTAAACGTTTTGTTTTGGGTCGTTGGGAAAGCCATTGGCGGTGGAGTGCCCCGTATTTAGGCCCCGGCTAGCTATACACGGCGTTTTTCCGTCGTGATTATCCGCCGCGGATATCCGTCGTGAATTTCGTTTATGAAATTACATTGATTTAGATTAGAGCGGCTGTACACGGCGATTGTTAAATCCGTCGCGATTTGGACGCTGCGGAAAAACGCGGCCGGACTGCGAATAATAATCGTCCGAACGTCAAAGTAATAAAATCGCAAACCCCGCATTTTCTATATATAGTTGTATGAGATGCGGCTATACGGGCAGCGAATATCCGCCTCGTTTTTATATTGTATTCGATAATACAATAATTTTGTATAGGTTAACTATATTGGTTTATTAATATGCAGATACCTAATTCTACTGCAAATATTCATTATTTAATGATTTTGAATTTAATATAAGTTCAATTTTATACTATTATATTATATATCTACCTATGTAGTGTATGGAATAAAATTATTAAAACTTAATTATTATTGCATTTTATATATAGTAGGTATAGGTACCTACTATTAATACCTACTATTTATTATATTATAATATGACAAGTTTAATTAGGTACATACCCATCTAATAATTGTACATTTCAACGACGCGTATTCTGGGCTTTTTTTAATTGTATTTAGGTTTTTATAATATGTTGTAAATAATTGTGTAAACATTGTTTATAGCATAGACATATAAACTAAAGGTACCTTTACACTCTATCGTGTCGTCCATAAATTCATTGTGTTTTTTTTTTTTATAACGTGTTCTTGGTAGAGTAGTATCTATAGGTAACCGCGTAACCTTTCATACTACTATCATATCAGCATGGTATGTTGATAATGATAATAGTTGGCGAAAAAATAATCTCATGTTGTAGACAAGGCTAATAATATTATATACATACTTGAACAAATGAAGTCATTTTTAAATTTTTTTTATAATATATTACATGCAAGTAGTCGACATAGAAAAAGACAAAAGTAAATATTTAATATAATAGTCGTCTAGTCGAGTATAGAATGGTGGAGGAGCTATGGGAATGATAATTATTAATACACTCGGACCACAGAATATTTTCTGTGCTCGGACCACGATTCAGTGATAATAGTATACCATTGTAACCACACGACGGCAAAGTTGAAAAAATTTCAACTCTACGGTAACATTTGGTAACACGATCGATTAACCAACGTACCAACGTGATCAGCCAAACAGATCGCTGGATTTTTAACACGACGTCTTAAATTATGGACGACACGATGAAGTGTAAAGGTACCTTAAGTCTTAAATGAAATGCTCAGATATTCTGTACGATATTATTCGTGGGCTGTAAATATATGTCGGCTGATTGTAAACCATAATAGATATTTATTTATAAATATTATTTAAGAAACGGTTTATGGTTAACTACCAACGCTGAATTGATGGAATGCGTGTATATTGAATGGAGCATTCTACCCTGTTAAAACAATAATCGATAACAGAATAGATAACAAATTAATCGGTATTAATAATAGTCCGTGCAGGAATTCAAATTGGATCTGTAATCACCTATGTATGTGACGGGAGATTGTGTAGACAGAGGTCGAGAATGGAAACAAAACAAGCTGTTATTGCGATGCTGATTACTTATTAGGTATATCATGTATAAATGGAACAGTAATATTCATGAATAAAGTTGAAAACACTTATAACATAGACAGTTTATTGTTTTGTTTTCTTCTCAAAAATTTAATTCGAAGGGGGAGCCATTATATTTTGCTCGATTTCTCTATCCAATATCCACAGTTGAGAAGAATAGATTGTATATATTAAAATGTATTTATTACAAATGAGAGTAAACATGTCGAGTGTTATCACTAAAGTCGATTGATAAAAAAAAAAAGATAATGGAAATTTTACTTAGGACACAAACGTCATTAATCATTGATACTAAAATTGGCGTGTTTTCATTACGTTTCTTGGGAGATTGGAGGAGTCTACTTTACAAGGCTGGACATTAACGAGTTAATAGTTAAAATTAAGTTAAAAAGTCAAGTTAATTTTAATGAAGTTACTTAAAGCGTTACTTTCTTTTCAAATTAACTTTTAACTGAATAAATTGCGTTTTGAAAACTCGCATGTTAAATTCATACAAAAGTATCTAAATGAAGTTACATTTTGTCCGACGAACAATTCAAATTTCCTGGATGAGGTTTTTACTTTTATTCTAGTAAATATGACTAGTATTTAGGTATATTATTATTACTAATATAGTATGCAATATACTTTATACAAATAGAATTATAAGAACACTATAGAGTATCATTGTGATTTGTAATGACGTTATGTAATATTTTTGTTTTGGGAAATTTCCAATCATGACAAACTAATGTTAAGACGGGTACACTAGGACATGAGGTATATGGTAATAAATACATTTTATTAGTTAAAGCGACACTGGCCAGTCGATATTTTCGTGTTGGTCTTGATTTCATGATTTATCCAAGAAAGAAAATATATTGACGTGATGGGTACTGTCTGCTTGATATTAATATTAGTGTAACTACAAAAGTATAGGTACTTTAGCAGCTGGGAGGTATTTTCCAATTTTTTTTTTAAATTTTTAACCAAGTTAAGATAATTTTTTTCGAAGTTAACTTTTAACTTATTAAGTGAACAGATAAAGATATTAGTAATGTTTACTTTACTTAACCAGTTAAAAAATTCATTAACTTGCCCAGCCTTGCTACTTTATACTTAAAAAATCAATAAATTTGTACTTTATTAATCTTACTGTACTATTTATTATATTATTAATGTTGAAATTATAATAAAATTTTTATTAACATACCTAGTTAAATAGTTTTTGTTTGACACATGGTTGGGAGAGAAGGGGAAGGAGAAGAAAGAAGATTCGACAAAGTGTGTGTGGATTAATTTCGAAATAATTTAATGTAAACACATTTTATGGTAAAATTAAAAGTATAGATTTTTTTTTAAAAAAAAACCCTGTCTATAATAATTCATTAGGAAATATTTTTTTAGATTGGTTAGGGGCTTGAAACGTGATGAAATTTTTTAAACTTTTTAAAAGTACTTTACTATAATCGGCTAGTATATAATTCCTATAGGTATTGTTGTAATAATGGTAGCGTTGCGTTGCTCGTTCACTGCGCAACGACTTTAGTGTGTAAATCCTAGTTTTTTTTTACCTGCGAGAATTTAAAAAATTTTCAACTTACATGCTCGTAAATGACAGAAATATTCATTATGAAATTGTACGTATGGCTATGGTTTATCCAAAGACGTTTTCCGTTTTTGAAAATAAACATATTGTATCATCAATTGTATAAATTATCGTATAAACGATGACATTTTCATTATGCATATATAGTAATATGTTATAATATGTCTATAAAGATGTTACTTTGAAGTAGACGCTGAACTACAATAGACCTATATTCGAACGACACACGTATCGTATCTATATATTGCACATATTATATATGACGTGTATGTAATTAAAATGAAATGTCGCTCCTCGAGTATTCTCTGGGCAGACTCTTTAATGAACGAAAAATAAATAAAAATTTAAATGACATTCAAACTCTAAAGGAAATCTTAATATGGTCATAAATCACACGTTATTACTAAACGGATGTTCTATTTCTATTATCAATATATAATTTTTACCAACACCACCGAACGGTCCGTGTCACACATAAACAGTCTGTGCGTGATTCATTTAGATATTAATAACGACGGCGACACACATACGTACAATATGTTATATCATTAGGATCATAGAACTATATTCACTGATAATGGACCGCGTTTTGAGCGAAAAAACCATAGATATATAATAATACTAGATAGCCGTCGTCTTATTATCAGTGAAGCCGACGCCATATGCAATGTAGGCACAATCGGTAAACAAACGTTATCAAACTGCGATTGTGATATAACAACAACGCGTTGACAATATATTTAATAGTTCAGGAAAATACAAAATTAAATTAAATACTGTAGTACTTGTAGTACTTCTGTATTTTAAAATGCCAACTACTTGCGTCGTACCAAATTGTAAATGCCGAGGAAAGGCTGGTAACAATATCCACTTTTTTTCGTTAGTATAATTTAAAATTATAGTATGTTTTGTTACTCTAGTGTCAATGCAATTTTAAGTATATACTTTTTAATTATAATGCTTTATACAAAATAATAAATAATGTTGTGTTGATTTTAAACTATTTTTATGTTCCTGTATTATTATTTGTTCCTGTATTGTGCAAAAGATGAAATGACTAAAATATTTAGTATTTACGTTTACAATTAATACATGATAAAATCTAATATTGATAACGTTTGTTTACCGATTTTGACTACATTGCATATGGCGGCTGGCTTCAACTAATTTTAAGGTGATTATGGCAAAGACGGCTATCTAGTATTATTATATATCTATGGAAAAAACCCTCAGATAAAAACCGATGACCAAAAATAAGTAATTCTCGTTGAAGAAAAAAATTAATGTCCCACTCGTCCGTTCTACGTGATATCTATAATGACTCGGTCTATTATCACGAAACTATATTTGATTAATATGTATAATGATAACAAATAATAATTCGAATACGCACGAATTAATCGGTAGGTATACCTACTAGGGAAGTTTTTTTTCGTAATATTCCCTTATGCTTATATTATCACATATTTTCCGATTATTTCAATAGGCAAAAGGCGAGGAAATCATACAGACCATTTAGTTAATATATTATCTATGATTAAAATATACGATTATTCATATACAAAACCATACTGTAATCGTGTAAAATGTTTGGGTCGAATCTATATTATTTTATATGGTATCGAAGCATAGATTAATTGTTTTTAGGTTTTTTCGGGTTTGATAATTAATATTCAATATTACATTTCGACGCAAATTTTTCGAGTGGACATATTTCTCCATATTGCATTCTCTCCAAATTAAGTACTTTGGCTGTGACTGGGTATAATAATTATAATATTATATACTATTATGAACTAAATGAATCTCTAGTTTACACATATTTTGTATTCAACCATTTGCTAGTCAGAATGAAGCGAGTTCTAAATCAATGCCACAATTTATTTTTTTTAATTGACACTTATTATACGTCCTTGAACTATTTTATCACTCTAATTTAAAGCTGGAAACAATATTATTTTGTTGGAAATAAAATGAAAATATCTCATTTATTTAAATTTAATTTAATATGAATGCAGAAAAATTAATCATTTTGAGACTATAAGAAGTAATATATACTGATGTTCAAAAACTAAAATAATTTTAAATTATACCGGAAGCTCTACTAGTTTGTAGATATAATGATATTATCAATTATGATGATAAAACCCGCATTAAAATTGAATTTGATTTAGAAAAACTAGATCTATTTTTGTTTTTCGTTAATATAATGAAAATTAGGAAATTTGCTCACTCTAACTTGTTAAATTTTTACTTAATTCAAATAGTTTTTTTTAAATATTCAAAAAAAAACTATGATCAATCAAATGGAAATTTCAAAATATTTAAAATTAATTCAATGATTAATATTTATTGGAATTACTAAAAAAAAAAAAAAAAATCAAATGTACGTCATCAAATTCGAATTTTATTATATATTACCATTGAAAAAACATCAACGTATTTGTTTCCAAAAAATCTATGCAAATTTCAATATAGTCAATGTAAGTATTAGCGAATTTCGGTCATCTATTTTTGGTGTGTGTTTGTAATTTCTAAGCGTCAAATATCGAAACGATTCGCTCTTCATTTTACATGTGCAATCCGTTTCGAACACGACTTTCGTTTTTAACGCGTTTGGAACGAATTCGGCAGAAATGGTGTACTGTCTGAAAATGATATGGTTATATTTTTTTTTATGGCTGATCTGATTTTATTACAAGTTAGTAACCGTGAAAACAAGAAAAAGTTAATAAACACAGATCTTATATAGCTGTATAATTAAAATCAAGCATGTATAAATGTTTTACCGGCATCATTTTTGTACGTTATGTTAAGTATACGATTTTTAAATTAAAGACGTATATAATTTAAAATAATTAATATATTTTTGGTTAAAAATCAAGAAAAAACGATGAAAATAATCTTAAGATCATAATAATACGTTGGAGTTTTAAAAATATAACGTCGCACGTAATAGCCATAATATAAAAAACTTACCATTAACCAGCTAGTAGTAGGTACTTTGCAGTGTTAGTGTTAACTGTAATTTTGAAACGTTTTTTGTAACAAATACTTTGAAATAAATACACGTAAGAAAAAATTAGACTTTTATATAAAAACATTTGCACCCTTCATAATATAGTATAGTATCCGAAAAGTTCAAGTTCGGTTTTGTCAATTTTCATGTAAAGCGTTAGGGCCAGGAAGATATTAGTGTAACGTTTTAAGGTTGTTTTTTTTTTATTATCATATTTGAGGAAGAATTTTAGGATTTACAACACTAAAAAATTAATCAATCTTTCTACATTTCTGTATGGTGTTTCTTCCTTCAATATAAATACCTATAATAAAATATAATTTTGCTACCTATGCATTTCATTAAAATTACTTTATCTTATTACAATAAGTCATTTTTATTGCCTGTATACAATAACTATTAACGTTTCTGCTGCAGTATCTCGAATTCGTGATCGAATAGAATAAATAGGTACTACAAAATAAATTTATTTTAAATGAAATAAACTCGAATAATGTCCAAAACTTTCAAATAACAACTATAAGAACTGTATTTCCTTCGTACAAAATACATACGCCCAGTGAAAGTTAATAACCGATTCACTCTTAAATTAAATTTTAATATTCAATTGTAAAACATACAAGTTTTTATAGACTATAGGTAAGTTATATCTTGTAGATTATATCTATATAGATGAGTTATAAGATAAGTATATATTTATTTGAAATGCGACCATGACGTACAATATACAGCTTATGTATCTCTATATACCTATATATACCTAAGTATTCTATGGAATTTACTTGTAATAATAGTTTTTCTATTTAAATAAAGATTTTTCTTTTTACATTAATATTGTACCATAGGCCATAATCAAGTCTATATTCATTATTATTATTTACATTAAAAACATAAGCTAAGATAAAATGGTTCAGTAAAAAAAATTGGAAAATCGTTTTTTTTTTTTTTTTCGTTTTTCAAAATTATAATAACCTACCATTTTAACGTAGTCAATTAAAAAGTGTAGTTTTAAAGTTTCGTGTAGCAACTATTTTTGATTTCGAAAATGATATTTTTTATTTATTAAAAATGTATTGTAAAATTATACGATTGGGATACATATACATGACAATACAACAATGTGACATACACAAATAATTCTAATAAATAATTACACAATAATTATAATTATTTTGATGGACTGAAAAAGTTAACCCATCAAAATTTTCAAAAAATTATTTTTATCAAATTTGTATATAAATTAAAATGAAAAAAAAATGTGTATACTAGACTACTAGCTCCCATTTAGAAATCCTATTTGGATACCACCAGGAATCAAATGGGAACTAATTAAAATTTAAAAAAAAATGACAACAATTTGATACAAAGTCAGTCCCACGAATGAGGGCCTCCCGAATCCTAACATGTCACATGACGTTGGATCATCCCCCTCGAGGCATTTCCCTCTACAGATAGATATCTGTAACAAATTGCAAACTTCGGAACCAGAGATTTGACTACTGCTTGCTTACCCTCGGGGAAAAAATTGGTTGTACACTAAGGTATATAACATACAAATAGTCACTTTTTTGAGTAGTCTAAAACCGAATTTTGTATTTCTCAAAAATTTAAGGCGAAATGGACCAGACCGCCCCTCACGATTTTTGACACGCCATACTGTTTTAAGCCCTTATTTATGGGGTGTATATTGAAAGGGTCAGGGGAGGGACATATCCCCTTAAGAGAATGCCCAAAAAACTAACTATAAAAGAGTACTAAGTATTACTGGGTACTTAGTTACTGTAATATGTGACTATACCGCGTATTACCTGTGAAAACGATTATTTTTAAACCAATTGCTTTCCAGAATAAAATTGTTTTATCTATACTTATAGAAACATAATACATAATAATTGAATTATATATTTCCATGTTATATGGTGCTTAAATACAAAACAGAAAACTATAAACAATCTTTAAAAAAAACTTGTAAGACGTACTTAAAAGGCTATAATATATACGCTCTAATAAACTGTAAATTATGCAAAAAAAAAAAAATACGCAAATACATATTTTTGGATTTACAATAAAATACATGTTTCAAGCGGGAATTACATATTTTTACAATGATAATATTTTAATCGACCAAAAAAAATGTGTAATTGTTAAACAAGTCTATATTCCTGTACGTATAGGAATTATTAATAACTAATGTTTAATATTGGGGGGAAATCGTCTTTCGTTTTCTCGATGTATCTATATATATAAAGGCTTGCCGTTTCTTCTAAAACTAGAGTTTCATTTTGATTTATTTTATTATTTTTATTTTATTTTTTTGTTTTTATTTTATCTATTCTCTAGTTAATAGTTGTATATATTGTTGGTTTTCCCACAAACAATAAACTATAAATTTTTTTCAATGTATAACGATGCTTACTATATAATATATAGTGTAAACGTAATATTATTTTGCATTGTTGTAGTTAATAAACGTATAGAAACCATGTAGTTGTATTCGTTTGTACGAACAATTAATTATTAATACGAATATGTGGTGAAATTTTACATTTGGCGTAATACACATTATATTATGGTTAATGGTTTGTTATGGAAAAGTGTGTATCGTTTTGTACGCAGAGGAATTTTATTTTATTTTTTTATGTGGGGGGGGGGGCACATATTTAATATAAAGGCTGGACACGAACACATTTAAAATTTAAATTAAACTGATAATTATAACGAGTATGTTTTCATTTATATTTATCAAATTATAACTAAATAATGTATTTTGTACAATTATTTAATGGATTCAAAACGGTTACTTGCCCTGTACCTGTATCCTTAATCAGACACAACTCTTTTTTTATTAGGTCGATTACCGATTAATAACCCACGCAGTGGGTATAAAATATTTTATAAATATTTTCAGGAAAATGATATTACCTTTTAGAAAACTTTTTGATCATTAATAAAACAGCTGTAGAAATATTGTACACGTATTTTTTTTTCTTTTTTTTTTCCCTTGTTCAAATGTTCGTATTTCTAAAATATTTTCTTATAATATACTTTTAAAACAATTTCTTTCAATTCAATAATACTATAATTATTACGAGTATAAAAATAAAATACTAGTCCAACAGCTGAGGGGAAACCCTGGTGGTGAGTGGAGGTCTAGGCATGAAGTTGGATTGTCCGCCTACAGCGGAAGATTATTGAAAATCCATAATAAACTTTGGAATCGAACCGCTAAGCTTTTGACCTCCTCAGATCCATGTTTATATATTGTAAGTTTTAATCGTGTATATTATACACACTGTGTTTCAAACTATATTACTTATACTCACCCGTAGTAAATATCTACACCACAGTTATTTTATTTTATTATTATTATTATTATTCAAAAAAATCAAAATTTTTTCTTACTTTTTATATAGGTAATAATACAGAATAATATGTATTGTACCAATTTCCTGATATTTATTACAATAAAATCTAATAGCGATGTGCCATATATTATAAATATTTCTAATACTCCCAACGAATTAAGTATTTTTAACACCTCCCTCCTTCCGTAAGTAGCATGTTCATTTTTTTTTTTTGGGGGGGGGAGGGTGCTAAATGATCTTCACTCTTCTTAATTGCTCGTACTGACTTTTTCCTGTCAATTCATCAATTAATATATACATTTTCTATTGGAATGATCCCCTCATATTAAAATTCTAAAGGGTGTAACGCTAACGGGTCTTAGCCTCCCTATAAATGTTTATTCCCCTGAAAAAAACAAAATTTTTATAATATTATTACTATTATAGTTATTATTATTATTATTTATATTATTCATTTTTGCTTTGCGCAATAAGCAAAATAATTATAAGAGCTATATAGGTACATTTAAATAAACGTATGTGGTATAATATATATTGTATTATAACTGCTCCGACAATTTTTGCCAACATTTTTAGTATATTTTTAAAAAGTATTTATATAGTCTTACATTTAGCATATTTTTCATTTTCTAAACGTTATGTAGGTACCTAATTATTTTTGATAGGTATGTATTTTTTAAATTATCATTATTATATATTATGATATAATTATCTCTCTCTTAATATATAGGCTGAAATTTATAATAAGTATAGACTTATCCATATGAACATATCACTATCATTAATATTTTGCAAGTTAAAATTTTAGAGAATACTGGATTTTCGTTAAACTTAAAATACTACGAGTATATATATATAGAGAGAGAGAGTAGCTGGAGGACTAATATCACATAAATTTTACGTAGGTAGCCAATCTTGTTTTTGAAATCGGTACCAGACTACACCAAATGATTTTCTTTAATGTGTACAAATTTTAAAGATATCCCGATTACATCTACAAGCTTTTTCAAACAACCTAAGACTTAGATTTTTATACCCAATACGGGGTTCCTCCGTTTTAAAAAACGTTGAAGTATTCAGAGGAGTTGAAAATTTTGATTCAAATTGAAGATTTAAAAACATTATAAAATATTTTATTATAATACACCTATAATATGGACGAGCCATTTTTACTGGACTCCGATAAACGTTCGCATACATATATTAAGATATATAAATAAAAGTTCATGTAAAACAAGCCAGATTTCAAGTATTTTCTATTATGATATAGTGTGTGTACCTTATGGGTGATATTAGAATGTTTTTTTAAAAGTACAAATCATGTTGTATGTATTATGATTAAATAATTTTATATCCAAATGATACGACGAATACATATAATATGTTTTGTACGGTCAGTAATTATAAACTTAAATGTTTTTTTTTTATTTTAAATATAGGTACCTAGTTGTTCCGCGCTCATTAAAATCCTTAATAATAATTCGATGATAATAATGATAATAATAATATTCATGACAAGAACAGTGGGTGTGTGTGATTAGTACTGCAGTGGAAATAATGTGTTTCATTTTTTTTTTTTTTTTTTTTTCGAAACGATAAATTCAATGTCATATTTTTAATATAGGTTATACTTTACCCATATATATGCGTGAACGGGAAAGTTGCTTGATTTTGTTTTTATTTAAGCACAACATTTTATTCACATTAAATGTAAATAAATATTTAATTATGACACAATGATTATATGCATTTTTTTTTCAAACAAGAGCTCTCTTATTTACACACACACACACAGATATATTATATATATATATATATATAAATCAGTTTTCGTGGGTTTGATTACATCAATATTTACTCGTTTTTCATTTCTTCTTTAGAACTGTATCGATTTATATATTATTATTTACAATGGTATTTGCTGACACACGTAAATATATATATAACCTAAGTAACCATTATGACAATATCTATAGACATACACTATAAGTATAGAACACAAATCGTATCTAAAAATAAATAAAAATACATATTTTGATATTATGGTTAACGAGGAGCCCCCCAGAATTCCATCGATTGGCTTTTACGATGCTCTTTGAAAAAAGTAATATTCCAATAAATTTAACTAAATCCAGTCATGTGTCAATACTGCAGAGTGATTTCTTAAACAAACTTAAGTCGAATCGCCTATCATTAATTCGGTATATTTTTATGTTATTGATTATTTTGTTGTTACATACGTTCCAAGTAATTATTTTATAACTACATTTTTACTTCCGATTTTCATCAAGAATATTTTTAACACAAACCGATATTTTCAATTTCATATATTAAAACGAAATTAAAATGACGCCGATTATATTTCAATGAAAAACTTGCATCAGCATTTTCAATTTTTCTCAACTTGCAAACGTGTTAGAAATACGAAACAAAAAACCAATTAGGTATAGCCAACAAGATTTTTTGAAAGAATATTATTTTTCTAACAGCTTATAAAACGTGTAAAATGCTTATATCAAAAATCAGCTCCATCAGTCCCTAGATAATTTTATTCTTTATATTTTATTTTTCTACAATATTATTAAGTTGATAAAAATGAAAAATCCATAAACATGGTTTTTTTTTTTTTAATAAATATTGTGATTACACGACAATTAAAAATTGTACTGATACAGATATATTTTTTAATTACTTTTAAAATATATTAAAACATTTTTGATTTTGATTTTTATTAAAATTTAATAAAAATTGTCTATACAAAATCCCTTAAAAATTGGGTGTGTGGTGTCCTCTCAAACAATGAACAAACAGTTTATAATTTATTAGGGTTTAACTTAAATAGGTTCAAATCAATCAAGTTAAATAAATCTAGGTTATGTTAAATAGATAGTCGTTTTAATTTTAGCTTTTCTACTCAACAGATTATCTATTGTGAATATTATACTAAGTTAAATTTTAACTTAACTTATAATTTTATTTTATATATTAACACGTTGACTCAAAATATCATTTAAAATAATTTAATTTGGAATTTTAATTGTCTAATGCTTATAAGAAATATAATATTTATGTAATTTATTTATCGTGTATCGTATATAGGAATTGTTATTATTTGATATAATTAATTTTGTTTAAACAAGTTTCAGAAATTTTCATTATAAAAGTAATGGGAGTAGAAACCTTAAACCCGATCAAAAATAAAATACCATTCAAATAATCGATTATAAAATAAAAATTTGGTTAATGATATTTTATTAACCTTAACTAAATTTAACTGTTAATTAAATTAAAAATGTTTAATTAACTTTATTCATGTAGGCACCTATATAAATTTAAAAAAACATTTACTTGCCTTGCAGTTTTGAAAGTTATAGTTATAGTGAAAGACTAAAATTGTGTTCCTTGTGCCTTCTTCATCATACGACACTAAAGCATTTATTATAGTACTTATTTAAATGAAAATAAACTGTTGGTTTAATTTTCGATTTTATACATATAAATGTATAAATAAAGATTCTGAATTAAAATATGAAACAGAAAATATGATTTTTAAAAAAAATGCAACTCAAAATTGAAAAATCTACGAGATCAAAAATACATTTATTTTTAAAAAATAAGTATAGGTATATTACAAGTATAATTAATATTTTAAAATTTATATTGAATTACAAATATTTATTCATAAATTCAAACGTTGATTAATACTGTTCAGTACTATACTAACAATAAATGTTACACACCAATATATAGATTGAAAATTAAATATTTCATATAGAACATATAATCTTGTATTTGAACTATAGTTAGCTTATCTCCTCTCTCTCTATTACTAATGTTTTATCTCCCCTATTTTTCGAAAATGTGTAATATAGTTATTGATGCGTTAAGTACGTTGTATTATTGCATATAATTTATTTTATATTAAATTCACTTGACATTGACTGGGCCTACAGCCAGTATAATTGTGTATATCCGGGACATATACCTATACCTACAGGTCAGCTCGTATACAAGTCAAATAAGTAAATAATTTTATTTTTGGGAAAATGTTAAACGTAAAATATAATATATATATTGTTTTATATAATCAATATAATAATCATAATCCAGACGGATTATGGATTTATTTAAAAATAAATTTTCAAAAAAATAGTTTCCTCGAGTCCTCGAAAATTGTGCGGTTTTCTTCGGTTTTCGCCGTCAAATTGTCAAAATGTGTTAAATTTTAAAACTACGGTTAAATTAAATAGATGGAGTAAAAACGTTTATTCTTCGGTCATAAGCGAATAAACTATAGATTTTCAGGCGAAATTGACCTTTGAACGATATCAATTATTATTGATCTCGTTCAAAGGTCAAAATGTCGTGCACGTCTGTTCACACATATTCTTATAGAATAATACTACCTGCAGAACTATACGTAAAGCTGTCATTTCATATAATATTATGATTATGAGTAGAATCAGCGAATTTTCCCCTACCAAATACGTATAATTATCATTAATAATAATAATTAGTATTATATCCTGTGTCATAAACGTATCACTACAGTATTGCAATTTTTATTTTCGATCCTTTAATTTTCAATTTACACCACCATTTTTGAAATTAAATCGAACTATAGGCAATGAGTCATGCGAATAAAGTGAAATTATGACCGTGCGTCAACTAGTTCATGCGTTCAAGTTCATGGTCTTAGAAATGAGCTATAGATAAATTCCAATATCACGGTTTTTTCTTAAGTAAACAATAGTTTGAATTCAAGTTCATTAACTTAAAGTAAAAATACAAGCTATTGAACTCTAAAATTACATTATGAATGATCGCCCTTAAGTGACTCTTCTATTATATATTAGAGTATGATAGAATTATTTTATTGTACGGAAATCTTATTAGACCTTTTTTTTTGGTTTTCTAGTTAATTTCTAATTAATACTTTAAAGAGGTCATATTTCGATTTCCTCTTAAGCGTAAAATAAAATTGTTTTTTTTTTTTTAACGGAAAATATATATAAATATGGGAAAATAAATAATGTTGTTACCTATAGTTATTTATAATCAATACCTATTTATTTATAATTTTAATTTTAAAAATAATACTTTAAGTACAAAACTTAATTCAGATTGCGTTTTTCAATGCAATTATTTATCTTTGTTTTAAAATCATATATAATAATAATAATAATATCACAATATCCTGTCTGAGAATCAAAGGGATGGTGGACCAACGTTCACCATCTATATGTAGACGGCTTAAAAAAAAAATATTTCATTGAATTTAGAAAATTATAGTATCTTTATTACTTGTCATAACTCATAACTTTCATAATATCAAAATCTATTTTGTTCTGGGTGTCCTAAAACGTTAATGTTCGTCAATAGTTTGAACTTATATAGTTTCCGTTCAAGTTAATTGAATGAAAAACGAACACAAATTAAACGCTTTCACATAAACTAGTTTGTCAAAAAATACAAGACAACCACATTAGTTTTAATGGTTATATATATAATATATATGTATATATTTTTTTTTTTCTGAACCATATAAATACAAAAATAAGATAAATCAAAACTATATAAATTCCAAGGAGATTGAGAAAAATAGTTGGAATTCTGTCCTATTCCACTTTAAAATATACATGATTTGAAATAAGGATAAATAATTGGCAAATATCTCATGATGGATAGAACTTGAAACCTAATCTCCTGCTGGTCTACATTGTAAATTTATTATTCAAATATACCTATGCAAATATACTTAAAACGACTTGATGAGGCTAGAGGCGGTATTATAACTATAATAATATTGTTCTAATTTAATGCTATAAAAAAAAATTTACTTACAATTTACAATCTTTAATAAAAAGACACTAAAAATAATAAAATGTACTTTAAAATAAAAAATACCGATTGATACATTAAAACATATCATAAAAATATAAAGAAACTATATCAAATTATCAAAACATTAAAAATTAAATAAAAAACATATAGGTGCTCCCTAAAAAGTTCAAAACACTTAAAACTAAATATAACTTAAAAGTACATAGATATTTATTATTTATACATTAAACAAATTGTATTATGTACAATAATTATTGTAGGTATGTAGAACATTTTTATAAAAGTAAAAAACATAAAAAAATTACAAATTTTAAAAAAATATACCTACCCAAACATTTTTAAGTCAATAAAATACAATATAAATTATAAAGAAAGGCGAATAACTTATATAATTACTTTTTTATAAAGTACAATTTCTATAAATTTTTACAGACTAACGCATCATAGCTTTAGATAACATTTACAATACTATAGCTATATTATACAGTTTAGTATGTAATACAAAATTGCATCATTTTGACAGTTTTTTAAGGGTTGATAAAGATATTATTTTTTCATAGGGTTATTAGCATCTATAAGGTATTATCTATGGAGTAAACTTTTGATCAAATGTTTCAGCGCATATTGAAAATCACTTTCCCCGGAATTAAAAATTAAAAATTAGTTCTCAAAACACACTGGACTTTGTAACGTAATTTTTATCCACCAAAAATTATTTTATAACTGTATTATCAAATATCATAAACAGTGTTTTAATTAATATATTATGCAGATAAAGTTACAAATGAGCAGTTCGTTTAAATAATAATAAATCAGAGAACATTAATAGATATAATAAAATACTATAAGTAGTATATTATAATTAATGTATAATGTAACATAATAACCGATAAATGTTCAAAATACAAATTTTATACTTCTGATCATAAAAAAACTATATACTTTAGCTGCTTGCGCTGATTGAAAATTCCCAAGTCGGTTATTAAAAAAAAAGTTGGTGCCAAAGTGTGCTTATCCAGCTAGGAACTAGGAATAAAAAATAAAAAAAACCGTTTTTGGCGTGTTAAAATTAACTTACACATTTCCGATTTGTGCTTTCAAAAAAAAAAAAATTACGAATTACTAATTCGTGAAATATTTTTTGAAAGCAAATGTTGAACTTATGTCAGTCCGTTAAGGTAATTAACATAGATGCATACTGATTTGTACGCGAAAATTATATAATATTAAATATAAATTATAAATTATAATATCAACAAGTTATTGCAATTAAAACGTGCCGGGGGTGATATATCACCCACCTATTAGTGACGCCACTAGCGTGATAGATACATAGGTACCTGCATTTTTCTTAGAGTATACAGGAACGTTTAAAACGAGTTATTCGTATAAGTATAACTCGATTACTATAAATTAAAAATGATAAACTATTAATATTAACACCTCCGACTTTCAATTTATTATTTTCGTTTTGCACAGCATCATCGTAGTATATAATATTTTGTACATTTCAGTGTATTTATTTATTAAATATACTTATGCACTATATGTACAATATATATATAAGATGCATGTTCGCGTATTTTAATTTTATTTGTAGGTGCTATAGGTGGGTCTCGTGGGTCTGGCGTGTCGCCAATCTCATATTATAAGGATAT
Source organism: Pemphigus obesinymphae (assembly GCA_025469235.1). Classification (NCBI taxonomy): domain Eukaryota; kingdom Metazoa; phylum Arthropoda; class Insecta; order Hemiptera; family Aphididae; genus Pemphigus; species Pemphigus obesinymphae. Next base: position 14,276 of record JAIPRL010005479.1, on the reverse strand, counting down.
ATCAAAACAATCGCAGAGCTAGAAAGACACACATTTATCACGATTATGGGAGTAGCGCCGAGGTCCGGAAAAAAAATTATCAAGGACGAAAATTGTTCAGGATTCAAAAAGTTAAGAATCGATATTATTCACAGGATGTAATAACAACCTGACACGATTTTCAAGTGAATAAACATTTAAATTGAAAAGTGCGTTTTAGGAAATTAAAAATTCAGGAACTGTATAGGTATACCTACCCAAATCGGGATTTCATTTTTTGAAAAACTATATTATGATGGGAACAATTAATTTTAGCATAGAGTTTTATTTATAAAATATTTTGGAAAATCTCTATGCACCTAGGTATAAGATAAATCATTATTATTCTCAATATTCTTGTTAATATCGAATTATAGAATAATAATAATAATAATATAGAATTTAAGTTAGTTTCATAGACCTTAATATCATATTTGATGCTCGAATCAGAGTCTGACATTAACTAGTTAAAAATGCAACGTTAAGTTTCAAAGTCAATACATTAAGTCAATAGTTAAAGAAATGTGCGTTATATAAATTTTTTTCCCGTCTTAAAATCTCATTTTACTACCCATTTGAATGTAAATATCTCAATATCTATAATTTTTTGAAAAAATTTAAATAGTTATAAAAAAAAAAAATTGTGAAAACGGATTTTTAAAATTTTTTGAATATGACTAGAGTAAAGTACGTTCAACCTTGTATACAATTTTTAGAACCCTAAACCCAAAATTACCACTTTTTGACCTTCAAATCCTTTAAATCTAAAATGTCTATTTATTATATAGCCCAAAATTGTTTAAATAATAATAATCACCTTGATTATAATACTAAATGACGTATACGGTGTAAACTTCAAGATTTTAAAATCATTATTTTTGAAATTACGAAGAAATAAAAAATCTCGATTTGACAATATCGTATTTTCGCCGTTTTTTTTCATAATTCTTTGGTAATTTTTTCTTACCCATTAAAAACGATAAACACGTAATTATATGGTATACCTACTCGTGGGTTTAAAAGCTGATAATGGATATAAAATACATTGTAAAAAATAATATGCTTATCAGTTATGTTTATAATAGTCAGTACTAAATTAGTGAATTATCCAGTAAAATATTTAGGTTATTATTAGTTACTATTATTATTATTATTATTATTATTATTATTATTATTATTAGTTATTAGTTTATATTATTAACTGTCATAATATTTTCATGGGCGATATGATCAATACAACTATTAGGTACCTACGTATATACAAGTACAATAGTATAACTACAGTTTTATAAAGTTAAATTCAATATTTGTTAAATAATCGAAGCATATATTACATACATTTTAATATAATATATATATATATATATATATATGGTTTGGTACTAAAATTTTAGTATGTACACAGTCTAGACGTAATTTCATAAGTTTTAGCTATTATAATTTATACTGCTATGTATAGAAGTTTTTCTCATATAAAATTAACCGATATGCCATAAATATTTCGTTACATAGTTTGGAACATTGAATAAAACAGTCCTATAAGTTTGATTTTTCTATGACAACTTATTATTAGCACATATTATTATCATATTATCATAACCTTACAATTTAGCTTAAATTTGTACCTACATCCACAAAATGAAAAATATGTAGACAATTATCAAAAAAAATATATTGCAGATTAAACCTTAAAAACGATTACCCGAATTATTTCAAAAACACCACAATAATATAGAATTATTTTATTCTAAGCTATGAATTTTCTATGAAATTGACCACCTTTTGGGAATATAATAATAGCGAAAAAGTTTAACAAACCAGTTTTCAGCAGCCGACTGAATTCGTTATTGGTTTAACTCCATAGCGATATAATATTGATTATACTTATTAGCAGTGGTTAAAATGAGGGGGGACTGAGGGGGACGGCGTCCCCCTTCTTTGCTTAGCTTAAGTTTGGCGCCCCCTTTAGTTTAAATTCCTGGGGGATGGTTCAAATATTTATTTAATCATAAAAAATGTAATATATGTAATTTATTTACATATATTATATTATTTATAGTAATTTTATTACTTTTATAACATTATTAGGTATATTTTAAAATGACACATTATATTATATATTTTATATTATATCTATATAAATCAAAAATGAGTTGTTAAGGTGTATTATTATTATTAAGACTGAATTTGATTTTTTTTTCCTATAATGTTATACTTATATTTCTAAATGTTTAATTAAAAGTTGAGACTGAATTTGTTCTTTTGTACATAATATTCAAAAATTAAATAAAAAAAAGTTTAAAAAATGGTATTTAGTTATAAATTGTATGGAAGATCTATATTATAGAAAAAACTATTTCAATTTTTCTTTGTTTTCCAGACATTCTCTCCTTGGTCAGAATATAGGTACCTAATTAATATGCGTATTTTAAAGTTATAACCACGGAGTATGTACATTATACATAATAATAGGTATACACATATATACGTCCGTGATAAATTTTTACAAATTTGGTCAATAATAACATGGATTAAAAGTTAAATTTATATAAATATTTAAAAAAATATTATGGTAATGGTTCAGGGGACGCCTTTTTTTTTGCATTAGCTATAGTCCCCCCTGCAAATATATTCCACTTTAACCACTGCTTATTAGTATTTTGCGCGAAATACTCATTTTTTTGTACATTATTTTATTGGAAGGGCCATGTAGTGAAGGAGTGAGGGTTATAAACGGTATTCGTATAATCGAAATAAATCAGACGAATGAAAAAAAAACAACCAGAATATAATCCCAGGTAACAATAAATCCTAATGTTTAATATTAATAAATATTGGTTTTTGATTTAAAGTTAAATATTCAAAATTAATATTGAGTAATTATTTAACTAATATTCAAATAAAAATTTTTAATGTACAATCATTATTCAATGTTTATAATTATTAAGAAACAAATATTTAAATTAAAATCAATAATTAATAATTAAAAACATTTATTATTTAATATCACCTATATAATATTACTAAATTAAATATATTAGTATTTATATGTCTAGTATTATATTATATTTATAGTTGTATACTTATGAAATGAATAACTCGGCTTCATAGTTCACCGATGAACAGTTTTACTACTTAATTAATATTTTTTACGACCAGTAGTTTGGGCTAGGCGTTGGATAAAAATTGACATCCCATCTTCTTTTTCCCTTACAGGTTGAATTTCAAAAAATAATTTCTGTGTCAATTTATTATCTATGTCATTATAGAAATATTTTCTGAAAATATCAATTTTTCATGACAAGTATTTTGGGCTAGGCGTTGAATGATATTTTACCTCCCCTCCCCTTTTTCCCATTAAAGGTAGAATTTCAAGAAATCCCTTCTGTACATGTATCTATGTTGTTAAAGGGATATTTTTTGAAAATGTGAACTTTTTATGACAAGTAGTTATCATTGAATAATAATTGATCACCCCTCCCTTTTTTCCCCTTAAAGGTTAAATTAAAAAAAAATCCTTTCTAAACAATAGTCAATGTCATTAAAGGAATATTCAGGATTGTTCCACTATACGTCTTCAACTCCATAATTAGAATGATCTTTTTCCCGTTTAGATTGATGAGATATTCTGCGTCCGCCAAATATGTTATTTACTACAAGTACTGCAGTATTTATATGCCTGGAGTTTCGACCGAAAAGTAAACACTGATAGGTAGTGTGTAGGTAGTTTGAGGAAGAAAGTCCCGGATTTTTTTGTGGTTTTCAACATTTATTAGGTATCTAATGTTTATTAAATATTAATCAATAAATGTTGAGTAAATATATCATTTTTGTTCATTCAATATTTATTTGATGTTTAGTGTATACTAAAAAAGATAATTAATATAGATATAAATAAAAACCCCTATTTCTACAAAATAATTTGTTTTCTACTGAAGTTGTTTGACACTGAAGATGAAAACATTGTTTTCGAAATATGTATTTGTTTAAATAACAACAAATTATTTTGTAGATATATTGGGTTTTCATTTGTATCTATGAATAATTCTACAAGTAACTCAACACCAAAATATTGAAAATATAAAACAATAAATAATATATTTTAATAAATACAGGTATATATTTTTCAACATTTAAAACAAATATATTTACTCAGCATTAATTAAATAATAATTTGTTACATGGGTATATGTAACAAAATATCGATACATTCTATGATATTATATTAAATGGTCAGAGATAAAACTCTAAACCAGCTCTACATTTTTTTTTTTTTTTTTGGAGGCGATAATTTATCTCCTCTATACTCGATATAAAACAACAACAAAAATCAAACATTAGACAATAATTTTGAAACTTATTTATTTTAATATCATGGCAGTCTTCCCCCCTAATTGTGTTTATGTGTATGGCCATATGAACTATTGTTTTATAGTATAAATATTTGTATAGGTGTATATAAATTTACAACTTTATACTAGTCAGTACCAGACAAGTTTCACTTTTCTAGCAAAACATAGGTAGGTAATATATAGGTATGGATTAGGCACTCGTTGCGTTGGGCACGTTCTCTTGTATAATAGTCATTAGGTTCTAGTAATAAATAATAACCTGAAGGTTATATTATAGAAGGATGAAAATTTTAGGAAGAAGAAAATCCGTAATAATAATTTATTGTTGTATAGGTATACGTAAATTCATTTAAGATATCGTTTGAACGTATATAATACGCATGTTGACCAAAATCCTTTAAAATTGATCTTCCAATAGGATCAAGAGATCAAATTGAATTAAGTTAAGTTAATAAGTTGATTTTTTTTTTTTGTTATTAACTAACAAATTCAATTAGTTAAGATTTTCATTAAATTGCTATAACTATTTTTACAGTTAAATTATACAATCGTCCAGTTAAGTGAACAATTATCGTGAATTCCTAAAACATATTTGAATCGAAATTCAAATAAAATATTTAACTAATACAAAAATATTATTTATTATAAATATTTAAAAATAAAAAATGTTATCAAATTAATTACGCTATTTTTGAATAATTTTAATAATCCTAATTCTACATTTTCTCACAGAAAATAAAAAGAAATAAACTTTTTAAATTGAAAGTTAAGCCAATAAGTTTTATATTTTTACTTTAAACTTAACGAATTACATTTTGTTTTTGTCAACTATTAACTATTAACTAAAAGGATTTGCGTAAATTTAAGTTAACTTACTTGCGAGTTAATTATTTTTCATATCTTTGCAAAGCTTTGGTTTAACGTTATTTTGTCCCCTATTAATATTTGTTTGAATATAATGTAGTTATTGATTTTCAAGACTATGCATGCATGTATATTTTGTCATATTTTAGCCAGAACGGACAAAGTTAATTAGAAAACTTTTTAAATAATTCGGAGGAAAAAGTTAATTTTATTTATTTATTAAATAATTAAAAGTTAAAACTTGATTCATGATAATCTTTTCTAATAACATTTTATTCTAAACGTAAATTAATTATTTTTTAACTTAACTTTTAATGAGCAAAATTTCATTACATGTAGATAATAACTTGCATATTTTTAAACTATATTTAAAGTATTTTAATAAGTTTATAATACCTCAATCAAATTAACAAGTTCATAAGGGTAATAATTGGTTAAAAAGTTAATCTTAATTTTATCTTTTTTTTTCTATAGTATAATTAATAATTTTTACCATAACTATAACTCAATTTATATAACATTGTATTAACTTAACTATAGTGAATTTTTTTTATTAAAATCAATTTAAACATTCGTTAAACTTTATAAAACAAATTTTTCTACAAAATATAGATAAATAATTATCAAAAATCGGTTTAAAAATTTCAATTCACCAAAACTCTTAAGTTAAAAGAAGTTAAAACTGTATTAAAATTATAAAGGGTTTATAATACCATCCACAAATATAAACAATTATAAAAGTTCTTAAAAAATAAAAAATTTATTATTATACTACGATGCCGATTAAAAAATCACTAAAATAACGTAATTTTACGACAATTAATCGCCACCTGTTATTATTATTTTTTAACAGAGTTAAGTTAATATGTTTTTTTTTAACTAGCCCGCCATTTTTCAAATCAACTATACAATTTAATTTAAATTTGTCAAGTATAATTATTCATACCCTGTGTCTTATTGAACAAGCATATTGTTTACACTTGCAAACCTGAACGATTGTCCGTGGACATGATTATGTATGCTTTCCTACAAGTATTATTTCGCGATGGCCCTGCATTCATCCCTTGCCCGGGCGTATCTATATAATAACCCCGTGCAGTATAACCTAAAAATAAAGCACGTGTTCGAAGACCTCGCCGAGATACCATATTATGACCGGTAAAATACATATACTGAGCGGGACCTTGGCTTACGGAAAGTAAAAAAAAAAAAAATACGGTTCGCACACGTTTGCCGTGGAGGAAGAAAGAGCGGTGGTGTGTTTGTATGTGTGGAAGACTCGTCGTCGTAATGTGTGTGTATATGTAGTAAAACTAGTTGTACTACTAGTATAATATAGTATAGTAGGTATAGCTGGTATCTGGTACCTATAAATATATATATATATAGTAGTAGGTAGTATGTTATGTATATATAGGTATAGAGGTATATAATATTATTTATGCGTGCAGTGCAGTGCGGCGAAAGATAGGAGGTCATTGGACCATTGGAACAAAGAGAGACCGAAATGGTTGAAAAGAAAAAAAAAACGCGTGTCCACTTCCACTACTAGACGACGACGACGACGACGACGTAATAACCGAAAAGCCCACGCGTCGGTCGGCCATCGAAGGCATGGAGGGAAAACCGAACGAAAAGAGTGAGAGAAAGAAAAACGCGCTATGTAATCGTGTGTATATATATATATATATATATATATATATTATATAGGTATGGTATGGTATGAAAATACTGATGCGGTGTGTGTGCTATTGGCGCGCGAACGTGCGGCGGATGTCCTTGAACTCTTAAGACGACGACGGCAACGACGATGGCTCTGGCGCGCGGTTCTCGCCCGCGTGACGGACTCGTATAATACGCCGAGAGGGTCTTAGACCTTTCGCGGGCCCGCCGCCGCCGCCGCCGCCATCACTGCCGCCGTCACTGCCGGTTATACGCACGACCGCCGCTGCCGTCGATGACCGCGCGGCGAATTTTTTTTTTTTCTTCTTCCATTGCATTCGTATGCACGCGACGCCGACGACGACCACATTGTATGCGCGCCGATGCAACTGTATATTATAAATACAACGTATTATATACACTATAATACCAATATCTGCTCGCGTTCGCCCATTATAAATAATAAATATAATATATACAGCTGATATAATACGTACAGACACAGTACGTTGTAGGTATATATAATATACATATATATATATGTATATATATCGTATATATACACTTATATATATTAGGTATGTACACGCATATATTTATCCCGTTCGACGACTGTAATATACGTATAATATGTATAATATAGTACACGATGCTGGGCATAAACGAGTTAATAAGTTAATAGTTAAGTTAAAGGTTAAGTTAATTTCAAACTTTTAACTTAATTTTTTAATATTTGATTTTCGTTAACTCAACTTGTTCACCAACTTATGTTTGGCGATATTGACTTTTAATCAACGAGTTACTTTTGATTAACACTCGGTTAAGTCGATTTTGAAATAATCGATACACTTTGATTTCATATTGTGCCTATTGTCAATATGGTTGCATAAAAATAAAATTGGTTTTGTTGTTTCATATAATTCTCGTATTATAAGAATTATTTATTTCCCGAAAATTTAAATAAAACAAAAACAACCTATATGTTATAATTTATATGATCATCTCTCCATAGTAGGTATAAATTTAGGAATATATTAGATTCCCCACCAATAAACAATATTTAGGTAGGTAATTTGCAACGAGAAATTTCCATTTGTTAGCATTTTTAAGAAAAGTGTAAGCACCTACTAATCAAACATTTTTATGGACCTATTTATTGTTAATTTTAATAATCATTATTATAAATGCATTGTCGTATTTTCAATAATATTATGTTAATGATTATTAAACATTTTAAAATGCTTAAAGTTAAAAATAACAGTATTTCCAAAAAAATAATAGATACTTAGTTATATCTGTACAACTCAAATGTTATATTGACTCGTACAAAAAAAAATAAATAATAATTAACTTAAGTTAATAAGTTTTTTTTTTATCTTAACTTAAATTTTAACTTAACTTACCTATCTAATCGTTAAGAACAAAAAATAACTATTAAATTTAAACGTTTACTATTTTTTTCTATTAACGTAACTTAACTGAGTTAAAAAAAAATCATTCACTTGCCCAGCATTGCTCGTATATACACACGATTGTACGCGCGTGTTAAAGAAAATCTTATATCGCATTACAGTGGCCGAATATCGAGAGAAATAGACCATATACATACATTATATTATATACGTGTTATACGGTCAAAGCCGTAGCAAGAGCTTGGTGAAATTGGCCAAGGGCGCAACAGAAAAAGGGGCGCAAAAATCGAAATGCAGTATAATATCTATCCCTAAATTTCTAAGATTGAGAAAGGGGGCGAAAATTCGACGGGCAAAATCTTGTAAAAGTAAGTTGACGACTTTCTTTTTTTGATTATAACACTAGATTTTTAAAGGAATGGGGCGTAACTCCAAAAAATTTATGACTTTTTTCCCTTACTACCAATTTAGGGGCGGAAATTCGGTTCTTTGCCAAGGGCGGTATCGAATCATGCTACGGTTTTGTACATACGGTATCACGGTAACGTGTTAACAGTCCCGCGAAAGATGCGAATTTCACGGGTACATATATATATGGCTGTATCCAAATTGCGTGCCAAAAAAAAATGAGCGGTGTTGGTCGTCAACCGAATTGCGTGCGCGTATTTTTCGGAACGGGTCCGAATTGCGTGTGCCCGTATTAGATATTCGTGACAGTGACGCTGGAAAGTTTTGAAACTTATGATTGTTTTTGACGTAATTTAACAAATTTTATTTAAATAAGAATGATCAAAAACAAAAATATGCACTCTAAAAATCTACAAATATGCATTAAATATGCAAAAAAGAAAAATGATAAAAAGTTAAAAACATTCAAAATAAAATTATAAAATAATAAATTTTAAAAAAATCCGCTCACGCAATTCAACAACCTAAATAATGATATTCTCACGCAATTCGGAAAAACCGATAAATATATATATACGCGAAACCGTCCGAGAACTCTGCCGAGATCACACGCGAGACCGCGCCGATGCATTGTTGAGCCGCGAGTCTGGTCCATTTATAGTCGTAAATTCAAATGTCCCTGTATATAATGAGTATTCTTGATATAGTCGGAGAGTGTTTCCGAGATGTATGTGTGTAAAAATACTCTCTATAACTAGGTAGTTTATATAAATATAGCCTAGTTAATTATACTCTATATTAACTATTAAATTTAAATATCGAATACACTATAATATACATAAAATGCAGTAAGCATACAGTAAAATTATCAATAATTATCTATAGTTATCATATGAGCGAGAAAGTTATCAGCTATATATATATATATATTATATCATTAAAATGTCGATTTAAGCCACTTAAAAAGAGTTAATTACAAAGAAATATCCTTTCCTCTAGGTTTTAGAATTATAAAAAAAAAATACACGTGACAATTGATTAGCTGCTGGTGGTCAGGTTTACATATTTGTCTAACCTTGACTTTTATTTTGTTATTATATCAATACAATATGTCTAATTTAATAGAGTACAAATTTTAAACATGTAATTGTATAAAAAAAAAATACTTTTTGATTAACTGAGTTGAGTTAACTAGTAAATCAGGTTTTAGATTTGAACTTCAACTAATTAAACCGTTAATGAATTGATTTTTTACTTTGAACTAGGTATTTATTTTTATTTTTAGAAAAAAATCTAATTATGTTAACTTTAACTAGTTAATTTTTTCATTAAGTTTTTCCATCCTTGTAGATTTTTTTTTTTTTTCATAAATAAATGAAAATAGTACCTAAATAAAAAAATGTCCGATTAATAAGGCGTGGGAGTACTTCGCTCGTAAGGTATCAGTAGGAATACTTCACAAGTCCGGTAGGTTACTGGTGGTGAATAAATTAAATGTAAAATTATAATGATAAATCATTTAATTTGATAATAAATGAGCAGTGTGTAATTTTCATTTATTTTTTTTTTTTTTTATGGAGGGGGGGGAAGGGCAAGAAAGGATCTCTTAAAGTACCAACTAGATATGGTTATAAAGTATCGACTATATTTTATATTAGTATACGAGATCTCTTTAATTCTATCTTAATAATTAAGGAACATCTGCGTTTATAGACGTTTATTATTTATTGTTATTCTACATTACTAAAAGTAATCCACAATAATGGTTATTATCGTACTTCAATTATTATGCCCTGTGGAGGGGGCTAAGAATACCTCCACGGTTTCCTCATGCCTGTCGTAGAAGTCGACTAATTGAGGTTGCGTCAGGTTGACAGCCGGCATAAAACTTGTCAAAAATGTATAAGTGGCCTTAAAATGGATATAGGCGAGTTTCCCCATCTCGGATGTTCGAGTAAATTTTATAAGGCAGATTTGAGACCTGCAATGATGTATGGAATAGAATGTCGGGCAGTAGATAGAGAGATAGAACTGAGAATAAGTGTCTCTGAGATGAGAATGTTAATTTGGATGAGTGGAGTTACTAGAGAGGATAGAATAAGGAATGAGTATATCAGAGGTAGTGTAGGTGGTAGCTTCGATAGTAGACAAATCGAGAGAGAATAGATTAATATGAATTAGGCATGTATTGAGGAGGGATGAGACTGATACAGTAAGATTAGTATGTTAAATGCATGTTGTTGGTAAAAGAGGGTTAGAGGAAGACCGAAAAAGAGATAGGGGGGATGTGATCGCGAGTGATATGAGGAAGGTGGGATGAGTAAATGAAAAAGATGCGGGAGATAGAGTTAATTGGAAGTGTAGGACCAGGGCGGCCGACCCAAAATAGTTGGGAGAGAAGGCAGAGGAGAAGAAGAAGATCGTACTTCAATTATTATTTTTATCATTATGTAGGCTGCATATATGTTGAGCACCTATAAATATCTAATATGCAATTTCAAACCAAGAATGGGGAAAGTCACTACGATAGTATTCACAGAGAACTTATGCAGCTGAAATCATGTAATAAAATGTATTTATTGAAACAGTTAAAAGGTAATATTAATTAATGATTTTATCGGTTAGAAGAAAATGTTAAAAGCCTATTTATTGACTCGTTTTGGGTGGGTCAATATCCACGTCTTCCGTGAAATACAGTCCGTTTTCTGCATATTTTATGTATATACTTTGTTTGCCAGAACGGGGGAAGAACTTTACTTTAGTCTGGACGCAATACGCATAGGTAACTATGTCGGTTTGAAATGGAAATACGAACGAATTCTTCATATGAGAATTTCAAACAACACCGTCGTTTGTCCTATCCGTCGCGACAATCTAAATATAGTGTTGTATAATATATACTTTTCGGTGCACGCGATAAAAACACTGCAATAATAATAATAATAATAATAATAATAATAATAATATAACATACAAATGGTCTCATCGTGCCCGCCAAGAAAATAGGGGTTAGACCAACTATTATATGTACACGGAAACGGGGTTACCACGACGACGACGACGACGGTTCAAATAAAAACCTATGTACACGCGTGCGTAGGAAACCAAACGCACCCCAATATTGCGTTATATTATTTTGTTTTCTTGGTATAGGATATGCTATTGTAGCAGTGCCTGGACGGTTTCGTATGGCTGAGAAAAAATATACACGAATAATGAATAATATATACGCCTACATTATAACGTATTTATCGGTGAAGACGCGGCCCGGGTCATTGAAGGAATGCCCGTCAAGACGGTACGGTTTAATTACCCCAATAATAGCCTTTAGTCGTCCAATAAAAATATTTAATGTCAACTAGTTAAGTAAATAAAGTGAGAACTACACAAGTAAACATCGATTGATCGACATAAACGTCATACCTTGAAAAACGTGCGTGTAGTATAGCTGACGTGTGGACACATTTCAACAAACCCGAATTTAAATACGACAATATATAATAGGCAAGCATCGTCAAAATTCAATTGAAACCATATTATATATTGTTTATTATGCAGGTTCGTCGTGTTTTGGACGACGTTTCGACATTGTTTTTACGTACATTTTACAACAGAAATTCGTAATAATAACGAATGTCACTTGGCGCGGCTCGGACCGTTTACTTTGGACGGTTTAGTACGGGTTGTAACGGGCGTGCACCTAACGATTGGTTGATCGATTTTGACGCTTAACAAATTTACAGATGTTTTCCGCTCGCTATATAAGGACGACCTCGAGACGAACATTTAATCATTAAACGTCGACGGATTCTCAATAATCATCCCCGCCCCCATATGTTTTATAATGAGAGGAACACATTATTTTGGGGTTCAACTTTTGAATACACACCTCTGTGAATACATCGTACTTGTATTTACTGTTTTCGTTCGATTCTGTACGGTGATTTCAGTGATTATATCGCATTAATAAACAAGTTAGGAAAGCCCACTCAGCCAGCGTGCTAAATTTTTGGTTTCTAAACGTATTTTAATCTAATAATATAAAACAAAACGAATTATATCTATCACTCTATATAGTTTCCAGTTTTATAATAATATATTATAAAACGAACATCGTCTATCTCCCAAACACCCAAATCGACAATCGTAGCTATGTATTACAGTGATAAATTATAGATGGACGACGGACGGACACGGTGGGTTATAAGGTGTCTACCGTCTAACTTTATGATTAAAAACCTAAAACTATATATCTGTGCATTTATAATAAATGTGTGTGCCAGAAACACTTTTGCACGAATCAACTATTATAATATTCATTTTTAGCATAAATATAAAATTTTTTACCAAATAAAATATACTTAAACATTGGTTTAAACGTTTTAAAAAGTACAAAAAAAAAAAAAAAAAATGCTTGTTCATAGATATATACACACTTTCTGTTGGCATATTGACACATTAGTTCGACCTGAACTCGACCTCACTCACCGCCCGCGATGGAATACGATTTTAAGTTCACGTGTATTTTGAAACACCCTGTATACCTGCAGATTTACCTATACGTATTTTCCTCGCTCATTTCCACTTGCAGCAAGAGCTGCTGAATATAATATAGTGGGGTCTTCCGTCCGAGTTCATTCATCTCTCAGAGTATGACGCAGTGTTACCATCGATAGTCCGCGGGCAACGGACTCAGAAAAACAATTTTTTTTTTCTTTTAAATTTTAGACCGGTTTTCGAAAATTCATACTAGTAATTTTTTTGTTTTCATTATTTTCCACTATTTATAATATATACAGAGTCAGTGTACACCGACGATGATCTTTCTTCAACGAATCCCGACTGTTATTTTTAATTGATATACCGGCTGCATACGAAGAGACGACTATATTATGTATAGGTACTGGACGACTTCCAGTTTAATAACAATTTTCACATATATTGCAAAGATGAACAAAATTAATGAAATAATTAACTAAGTACAGTTAAGTTTATAGGACCAGATTTTTAGAAATAGTTATAAATTAAAAGTTAATGAACAAAATATGTCCTAACTAGTTACCGATAAAAGTCAAACCGGATTGTAGTTAATTTAACTTAGTTATATCAAAAAGCCAAAGTTAATTTCTATTTTAAATTGTGCACCTACATAAAATGATCTTTGTATTTAAAATTACAAAATATCATAGTTAATTTAACCAAAAATAAATAATAAAAATTATTTGTGAACAATAAATGATTAAATCTTGTTATGATTAAAATGATTTTTATATGTGTATATATATATATTTTTTTTTATTAGATGTGGTGATGTTATTAATTTATTATTGCCATTTTATGTTTGTTGTTGTATGTTTTATGTTAATTGGGGGGTCTCCGATTCAAATCTTATTTTGCTATTAGTTAGATCTAGGTACATATCCTAACAAACTCAAGAGGATGCTATACCCGCATTTTCTGTCTCCGTCCATCTAATTGGCAATATAGCAAAATTATACAACGCAAAATTGAAATTATGGCATTTTGGTTAGATTTAGAGCTTAAACACCTATTATCAAAT
>JAIPRL010005478.1:0-31970 GCA_025469235.1 Pemphigus obesinymphae | reverse complement strand
GAGGATAAAATAAGGAATGAGTATATCAGAGGTAGTATAGGGGTAGCTTCGATAGTAGACAAAATGAGAGAGAATAGATTAAGATGGCTCGGGCATGTATTAAGGAGGGAAGAGACTGAGGCAGTAATATTAGTAAGGGAAATGCATGTTGTTGGTAAGATGGGGAGAGGAAGACCAAAAGAGAGATGGGGGAATGTGATGACAAGGGATATGAGGAAAGTGGGAGTAAGTGAAGAAGATGCGGGAGATAGAGTTAAGTGGAAGTGTAGGTCCAGGGTGGCCGACCCCAAATAGTTGGGAAAGAAGGCGAAATAGAAGAATAAGACGTTTTATATCTCAAGACTTATTTTCCGTACTTAAGTAAAAAAAAAATATATATATAATAAAATATATGTGAATTGAATTATTCAATATATTAAATAGTTTTTTTATTCCACTTTGTGATGAATTTGACCAAGCGATAAATTGACCTAGATCCTATTCACTCGATTTAAATGTGTAATATACGTTTTTAAAGCACCTCTGGCTTGACTGTCGTTTTTAATTATTTTTGGATGGCCAATCACTATTTTAATAAATTGGAATTCTAATATAAAATCCTAACGAAATTTTCCCTGAAATTGTGTCTGAGCCTTTGAGGTAAATTATCGTGATAAAATTAAATATTTTTGTTAAATTATATATTTATTTGCTTTATACACTTATTTTCTCTTTGCCACTTGCCTATTCAATATTTCTAATATTTAAAATAATATAGCGTCACATAAATGGTATGTACTTACTATATATTTATAATTAGGTTATTACTTCATGAACTCAAAAGTTGTTGGATTATGGGCCAACAATAGTATAAAAAAAATTATATAGAGTTGTTTTTTACCAACTGTTCTACATATTATTCCGCGTACTAGTCATGGAATATATAATATAGGTACTTAGGTATGAATATCGTTTATTAATTCTACAGCAAAATATTTTTTATACATAATATCATATACCAACGTCTTAAGCTCCAAATTATTCATAGATTTTTAAACTATATTAAAAACTTTTAAGATAACCCTATGTATAAGGTGAATAAGGAATAAATAAATAAATACGGGTCGTCGTTTTTTATGAGGAAAAATAGCGCTGGGGCGAATGGTTCTACATCAGAGTCGACGGTATTCTGTTTTTTTTTTTCGGTGGTTGTCATTCATTCGGTTTACTTCCAGACAAATAGGTCCGTCAGTTTTCTTTAGCTCGGTGTAGAATTTGCTTTTGTCTACAATGCTCGCTCACCGCGTATCTCTATATAATATTATTTCGACAAAAAGAAAATCTCGACAATTGAAACAGGAAGGAAGGAAATGGGGATAAGACAACAGAAACTAAATCCATTTCTTTTTCCGTGGCCAGAGGGTGGCAAATCCAATTTATTTATTTATTTATTTTTTTTTTTTTTGGATTTTTTCTGGTTTTTATTTATTATTTACTCATCTCCCCCCCCCCCTTAAAAAAGGTTGTGGTTGCGTTTTGTATCAGTGTGTGTATAATTTAGTCTCAGGCGCGATCAAATCCGAAAGGTGTGCGATCCTCCGAGCCCGACTGATAAATCATAAAAGCCAACTTTCACACACAGTTTATTGGTATCTCCGAGTCTATTTTCATTTTTTTACATTTTCCGACCGGAAAACTTTTTCTGTTGGGTTTTTATTATTATTATTGTTATTATTATTTATATGTTTTTTTCCACGTGTATACATCATAATATATATATATATATGCATATAATAGAAGTTATCCTGTTTCACATACATACGATGGCCGCCGTGTGTCTGACCGAGTCGGACCCCATGAACTATAAATTATTTAAATTATTTCTGGACGCGTTCGCCTATATATAGCTAGGTATGCGTGTATATATACCACCACGTATAGACGTCATGAATAAATATAACGCAGATTGGTTTTGCTCGGAGATAATCTTGTAGCGTTACCACTGAAGCCGCTGGGAAAATTTCAAATATAATCATATATACATATATACGTATATAGTACTATTTACTTCTGTACATACGAATAGAATAAAATTAAATATATGTATGGTGTGTAAATCCCACGACAAAAATATCCCTCGAAAATATATATTGGATTAAACTGTCCTATGAATAATATTTTAAAACAATAATTATATCATATTTTAATTTATGAATGCAGTTTTGAGTCGTCTAGATAGCAAAAAATATAATAAGATTTCTATATACGATTGTAGACAGATAAAAAAAATGTTGGACTTAGATAACGAAAAAGTTATCTGTAGATAAAAATAGATTAATTGTTTATTAGATTTTTCGTATATCCTATGTTATTAAGCGGTAACAATAAAAATTCACATATGAATACATTAATTGGTGTAATATTTAACCATTCAGTATTAAGATGAACAATGATTGGTAAGATAGAGACAAGTATAGTATATGTTTTATATATTAATACTTTTATTATAAAAGTACATTTCCTTATAACATTTACTAGAGATAGTTGGTGCTATTTATGATGGGTACTATAATTGTTTAAACATTATATTTAAAATTTATGAAGTTTTTTTAATCTTTAGTTTTACCTAAGATAAACATTAAATAATTAAAAAAATGTATCTATATTAATCTATGAATAAAAGGTTTTCTTTAAGTTACACCTAGATATTTCTCATCATTATTCTATTGTAAAATACATGTATACACTATACATATTTAAAAGATATATATTATAAATAACTACTAGCAATATTAATTTAAAATTGTTGTTGTTTATTTTTATAATATTATAACGATTGAAATATTAATACCATTTAGATTTTCATTCATATTAATTATTATTTTGTATTACAAAATTACAAATCTTAGTGTTTTTGGAAAATATATCATAAAATACCTTAAACAAACTGAAGCATAATAATATAATGTATTTTTTGTTAGGTATAATTTTAAGACAATAAAATATTTTGTATACCCAATCTACAATATCCAGTCGGTTAAAAAAAATCATAAAGCTATACAATAATAATAGATATACAATAAAATTAAAATTCGATAATTATCGGACTCAAAACATAAATAATTTAACTTACATATTTTTGTAAAAGCGCTTATTGAATCCCCATTATTCAATTTTATATTTGAAATATGATCAAATTAAAATAATGAAAGAATTATTACAGAAAATTAATAATTTTAATCAATGTAAGTCACATAAAAATGCCTTTTCTGACAAATTTGGAAAACCCAAATTACAATCTTTTGATCCTGAGCCCACGAATTTTAATTAAAACTTTAACTAAATGGAATGAAGCTCAACATTATAAACTCGACTTAAACGGAATGATTTTCGGACAATGGTTCTTCTAGAATATTTAAAAAAAAAAAAGTTTAAAATTATCTCTTTCTCTCTCAGCTGTTTAACTTTGCGTTATTTTTTTCTTTATATTTAAATAATTTGATTTAATGACGTATTATATTTAGATAGATTCATTTAATATGCACTGGCATTTAAGTCTTCCAAAAATTATGTTTATCCAGAAAAAATGCAGTTATATCATTTTCTTTATATTAAATTTAATTTATAGATCTTTTACTAAAAATTTACATTTTTTTTTAAATTAAATAATCATTATTTTACAACATTAGAATAGATAATTTAATAATATGGTATATCTCTATTTTGTACTGGATATAATTCCGTAAATGTATCTAAGATTACAAGTTTCAAATAACCTATAAGGTATTCTATGAAATAATTTAAACATTAAAATGCATATGCAGAGTACTTATTGTTATTACTATATTATAATAGGTATATTATTTGAATTTCTCAAAAGTTTCATACAAAAATAAAATACATATTTATAAATAAAGAATAAATTATGTATTCAATTCTATTATATTCTGTTAAAAAAAAAAATAAGATTAATATGTGCGAGAAGTGACTGGGGGAAACTTGGTTCGATGATAAAAAAAAAAGTGATAGAGGAGGACCTAGTTGGAAAAAGGTATCTGGGAAGACCACTGTTAGGATATAAGAACTGCGTTAAAAAACATGCATAATTGGTAGAACCTAACAGTCAATGAAGGTAATTATTGAAGAATAGAGATAAGTCAATTAATGAAAATATATGCATTTAGCGGTATGGTATTAAATGGCAGAATCTATGAAAAGAAAAGAAATATGACAAATTATTTTCGTTTGGTTATGTAATTTAATATAAATAAAAGAAAACCATTGATGTAACTATATATATATGTATATTATATATAATATATGAGTACATATTATGTGTAGTGTGTTTCTTGTTTCCGTACAATCTTCCAGAATGACCACAAAAGTAATTCTATTTTGCATTTTTCGAATTCAGGATTTTTATGAAATCACTTATAATAGATATTTAATTTACTTTAAATTCTATTGCAAAATTAAATACATCACGAGTCTATCAACCCTTAAAAACATATCTTATATGACATGAGTTTTGAAATTTTTAGACGCCGGCATATCCTTAAAAGTTCCAAATTTGCAAAATGTAAAATAACACAAAATAATAACGAAAAACACTTCCGATTACATATATATATATTAATGAATAACTAGAAAAAACAGGAATACTATAATTTATATTACATAGTTTTTGTCCATTACGAAATTCGGAGATATAAGCATGATAAGTGTTTTTCTTGACAAGATATTAAAAAAATACTTTTTGTACGTATAACGTTCATTAAACGAGCGAAATACACGATGACGTAGGTACATAAAACATATATTTAATATGGAGAATATTATATAGTAGTTACTTATACATACCTACTTTGAGTAATAACAAAAATGTAAATTATAAATTACTTGTAATTGCTCAAAAATGCTATAAATATACATTCATTTATTATTTTTAACATACACGTTTGTTAAATTATGTATTTAAATTCCTGTAAAACATTACTTCATCATTTACACTACATTCCATATATGCGAGTATTCGGTAAAAAGATTTATCCAAGTAAGAAAATGGTTAAAATACATTCATTATTAATTTGTAAATAAAATCCATTATCTTCTATATTACTTTTATTGTATTACTCAAAATTTACATACATATATTTATTGATTTATTTTAGATTCTGAGAGTAACAAGGAATTTATTGTTGGTATTACAATCACAATATTATTATATTTCGAAAAAAAATTTTACGCCAGGAAATATATATTTCTCTGTTATTTAATCAGATATTTAATAAACGTTACATAAATATATATATATAATCCAACTACAATTACAACAAATACATTTGACACAATATATACACATAAAATATTTAATGAATTTGAAATTATTAATTATTAATAATAAAATAAGAATACAATGTTCGGAAAAGAAACACATTCATATTATTATATAGTTTTAAAAGATCAATTATCCTTATTAAAATATTTCTATTTTAATATAATCTATATTAAAATGATTGGTTATTGTTAACAATCGGAATATAATATTTATTACTTTATTAACATGTTAACACTTTTTACAACTTTTTAAAATATATGGTTCCTGTATTTTATAAAAATACTTTGAAATACCTAGTATTTAAAATACTTTAAATATTTTTGAATATGATATTGCTGGGATATTGCAACTAATTTTTGCTTCGACTCACATTTCACGTGGTCACAGCTAATATTTGTATTAAATATATAATATATATATATTATCAATCTAGATATTAAGTCAATAATATGAAATAAAATAAAATTCTTCTGGACTTATTAATATTATCCGTTTATTTTAACGTCTATATAAAAAAATAATAATTATAACTTGTGACCGAGCCCTTTTGGACCGAGAATTGATTAATTATTGTGGTAAACGCACGCGAATATAATAATTATATACCTATTAATACAATTGTATATTCGTTTATATAGGCTGCATAAGCTTGAACGTTATAATTTGTGTTGAAAACTGGGGACTGTTACAGTATAAATCTAGAATAGGCGTAGTTTAGTGTCTCGTTTCACACAATATGTAATTTACATAATGTTAATATTATTTAAACGACAGTATTTTATAATTTATTAATATTGTCATTATCTATACATTGTATATTTTATTATTACAAGTACCTATAATATTATATATCTGTTTCAACGTATAATCTGATATTTTTTGAATGAGGGCTAAAATTGTCCAACGTATATTGTTAAATGATTTACTGAGTATATTTTAGAATTTATACAATATTTAAGGGTAGACTAAGCCCACAACCGAAAGAAGTTTATAATTTACACCAAAATTTAATAGTGGGTATGTACTTTTCAGTATAATGTGTGGAATATTAATACAGTCACAAGTAGTAGAAAATGTGATTTATAATTTACACCAAATTTGACTTAATATCAAAAAAGGATACGCTTATAGTATTATGCATTGAAATATAAAAATATAGATTTTAATGAGCACCAAAATTTTATTAAATCTGGTATAAAATAAATATAATTTAACTGATATGGATAAATAAATAAGTAATTCTATGATTATTTTATTAAAATACGGATAATAGCACAAAACAAGATAAATACATAAATACAGAACAATAAACATAATTATAATAATTATAAAATAATTGAAACTAAATACATCGTGGAAAATAATCTAAATACACCCATGGATAAATACATTTTATAATTAACCAAATTAAATAACACTATAGTTATAATAAATTATTATTTATAACTAATGATAATAATGATTCCCGCAGAATATTATTATATACTTTTAATGAATTGCATATGGATTACTATAGTTTTGCAACAGCATATTGATATTATTAAAGTTAATACTGCAATATATTTACTATTAAGTTATAGTCTACTTACAGCATCTTGAAAAATAAATGTAAACGAATTAACAACTAGATTATGGTAAAAATACTTTGAAAACATAATCCTAATACTTTCAAAAAATAATATATTTAGAATTTGTATCAAAATATATTATTATAATACAACTCTCCAAGTATTTGAAATAATTCAAGAAAATATTTTAACTATATTTAGAATACTTTATTTTACATAGTGACAATTTTATCGTGCTTTCCTAATTTTTTTATGAATATTTTCTTTTAAAATTTTTTTTTTTTTTGTCTGAACGAGATATAATTTATATCTTTGTTATTTTTTGATTTTATACTTAAATAGTGACCTTTATTTTTAACTTGATATTTTAACGTAAAATATTATTTTGAAACTGTTAACTTCGAGTATTAAATCAACAGTTAATTATTTATTTATATATTTATAGGTTGAAATATTAGAGTAGTACAGGTTATTATAAAGAGTATTCCCCGTTTTTCCACACACTTTATATCTAAACTTTAAATGGGCATAACTAATAAACTATTAATTTAGTACTCAATATTGAATAATGATACACCAACATTTTCAAATGTAATATTCTACGTTTGAATTTTATGTGAAATATATTAGTTGCTATTTAACATATAGTATAAAACCTAAAAATAACAAGAATTACAAATATTACACCATTTTCACATTTAATACACATTTTGTAAAATATATATCTGCAGCATATAAAAAACAAATATTTTAAAAAGATGCATAGTAATTTTAGATTCTTAATTGAAAATTATTTTCTTTAAAGTCTAGTGGTAACATAATAACAAATTGTATTTTAATAATATGATTGGAACTTTAAAAAAAAAAACAATTTTTCATAGAATTAAATAATTTTTAAAATTTTTAAAATAATATATCCACTAAAGTATTTAAAAAATGTTTTTAATTTATTCGGAGTAATATAAGTATTCCAAAAATAATATTTCGAAGATTTGACTTAGACTAACACCAAAATTCGTTAATTGCAATGAAATTTTCCTTCTATTAAATCAGAAATAAATTAGTGAAGTTATTATTAAACAGATATCATTTGTTTCATTTAGAATAATATATATATTTGATAGTACATTTTATCATCACTATTCTAACAGAAAGTATTTTTTGAGATATTAGCCTTGAATGATTTATATAATATTATCGTTAAGTATTGTGTTATACGAAATCATCATCAAAATTTTTCCAATAAAATCAATTTTATTTAAAATCTTAACAGATTAGTTAATTAATTACAATAATAATTCATTAATTTTTGATAGGTACATATATTACGTATCTTAGGGTTTAAATTTGATGAAAATTATTTATGGCTCAATATGTACCTCCCCCTGTATATTTATCTAAATTTTAAAATGTTTACATTAAAGTATTTTAATTTCTTTAAACTATATATACTATGCATATTGGATGTATATACGCAATTGATTGTGGCTAATACGACTTTGAAAGTATTCATCCGTAAATAACGAGTTAGTTTATTATGTTTTGAGACCATATTATTAACAGTCAATTAGAGCAGCTTTTATCGGCGAAGTGGTCGTCTTGTTTTGGTCTCTGAGCCCGAGAATAACATTGGTAGTGTGTATATAATATAATGTGTGTGCATGTAGTATAATATGTTAGAACTTATTTAGACAATCTTCTGCCACATATTCACCCCGAAAATTGGCTATTTGCGTGAACAATTTGTTTCTGAACGTACTCGTTCTATATAGCTGTTATATTAATTATATATTATATATTCTCACAGGATTTTTCGATTCAGTTCTTTGCAAATCCAATACAGTGTACTTTTATTTATACGAACATTTTAATACATAGTTAGCATAAAATGAGAGGCTTCTAAATCCATCTTCTCCAAAATCAACTCTTTTATACTATGTATGATTAGAATTTATAAAACGCACTTTTTAAACTGAAAATCATATTGGTTGGTTTATCAATGAAGAAAATATCAAAAATTAAATATCATATTTTGAAGCTAAGAATCTCAAAAAGCTTTCTTAACCAATATAAAAATATACCATTTGTAAAACCCTTAATTAGAACCTATTCTAAGCCAGTAACTAACGAAATGTACCTATCCAAATGTAACTTTTACATGAATAATTTATTAATTCGGAAACACTATAATAGTTAAGTTATATACACTGATTAAATTAAAGTGTTTTCAGTACCTAGTGATTGTTTTAGTTTTAATTAAAACATTTTATTTGCACATTTTTTTAATTCCAATTACTAATGCAGAACTATGTATATTATGTACACAATTTTTCTTGTCAAATAAAGAGTAAATATTTTTTTAAATTTTCGTAAAAACACTGAGAAAAGATTACAATTAATGTCAATATTTAATGTTATGCGAATGAAATGGTAAAATATATTATATATTTTTACAATGTTCTTAAATACTTATTTAATAAAATGTATATATATATATATACATACATACATAAAAATAAATAATATTTATTATTTACAGAAGTTTTCCATAATATATACATATTTTGAGCGTAAACTATTGAAAACTATATATCTATAAATGCTAAACAATTAACATTATAATATGATCTGATACAGATACACTTATATTGTTTACAGTATAATAGTTCTTACAATTTGTGTATAACGTTAATGATTTTTGTTTCATAAAGTTAATAGTAATTAATACTTTAAAAGCAAATATATAAACAGTCTTAAAAATAATTAAGGATACAAAGCTTTCGAGTATTTTTTCATTTAAATTATTATGTTCACTGAAATTATAATAATCTTAAAGTTTGTGCGTTGTATGTTGATTGCTGAAAAATCGAAATAAAAAAATGTGTGTTTATTTTCAGAAGATTCTGACAATAATTTTTTTTTTATAGAACGCGATATTGGAATGAATCTTTTTAAACATGCTGGCATCTATTAAAATTTGAAGCATTATAATATAGATAAATAACAATTTCAAAGTTTGACGAGGTTGATATTTTATAAGGACGTATATATAGTTGAGTCACATAATATTTATAACTTACTTCAAATAACCACGTTAAATCTAAAAAATAATTAATATATTTAACAAAAAAAAACAACGATTTTATAAACTATTACAACTGTTGTCAGTGCACTGCACAAAAACTAATTATCTAGTATGTATGGAAAATTTAAATCTATTGGGAAATAAAGTGTACAATGAAACGTTTGAGTAAATTTGTTTTTGAGCCATATACATTTATCAGTCATTAGTAGTCAGTCTATGAGTAAATTGTGTGATATATAAGCCCGATAAATTTTTTTCAAAATGACTAAAAATTACACCTTATTAGGAAATTCTGAGCTAAACATAATATTACTGTGACTTACTCGGCTTTCTACTATCTTCGATATAGTATTACACAGTATTTGAGTCATGCGATGACAGCACAAATTAGATAACCTAGCTGATTAATATTAGAAATACTACTAGGAAAAGTTCAATAAATACCGAGGTGAGTGCTCCGATAAAAAATAGGGTTTTCCGCTTTTTATAGGTACTATTTAATTAGTTTTTTGTTTTCCCCCGGAAATTCATCAAATAATTCTTGAACACTGGATCACACGTTAAAAATTGCAATTTGTGGAAATTTCAAGTCATATTCTGGCTTAATTAGATCATTTCTATAATTTCCCCGAAAATTGATTATCTCAAACGTTTTGAAACGTATTTAAAATATATGATTAGATGAAAATCGGGAAATTTGAGATTTTCCAAAATTCATTTTGGTCCGTAAGCTCGCATCCCTATTCCAATATATTAGAACCGTATCGAAAATTTTAGTCCGGGTAACTTTTATTATTTTTACAACTATCTCCTCTGCCTCAACGAGATTATTACCAATCGGTATATAATTATATATACCCCTTCCCTCATTGTAAATGATAAAATAAATATATGTACATTGATACACACTGCGGTAGATGAATCATCCGAGCGTTTATAATATGTTACATTAATTTGATAGATCCATTTCTACATATTCATGGTGAATTCAGGAGTTTGATTGTGAAGTCGGTAGGTGACGTTTTCCATTACCGCGAGTGACAATTTGGTTCGAACGGAATATAATATATATAGCCTGCCATAGCGCCCCGTTATTGTTTGTCTATGCAGCTATATTGAATTCCAAAATGCTCTTAGGAATGTATAATAAACAGCCTGATAGTTCATTAGACCGTTTTTGTGAATAGAGAATATAATGGCGATATTGAAGAATTGATTTACGAATGTAGAGTGAGTGTGTGGTTTGAACGCTAAGACTTTCAAAAAATTAAAAAATATAAATAGTAAATAATTTTGGTCTAAGTTTTAATAATTTATTTTTCATGGTGCCAGTCATCTATTGGATGGACATTTTTAAGAAGTTCTTTCATTAGTGCATAATTATTTTAATAGTTATTTCTCAACAATAAAGTGGGAGATGACATTGAAAACATAACCCTAAAGATGCACAATCATTTTCTATCATTAAATTGTCAATTCTAATTGACTATTTAAATGTTTACATTTTTATATTCAATATGTTAATTTTTAGTTTTTTTATATTTAATATAATAATTTAAATGAATAAATAAAATAAAATATTATAAGGGTAAAAAATTCGATTAAAAATAGAGTTGTTAACAAATTTAAATACATTATCAAAATCGTTATGACTATTCAATCAATCTCTACGATTGACAAAAAAATATATATTTTTAGTGCATATCTATATTAGTCCTCTTAATCAATATTTTTGTTCAAAATACCATATTATTATAACTAAATTTGCAATGCATGGCTTCATTACGATTGGATGCTATTCATTTTCTGTATATTCTTTATTATAATAGATAAACCTTAGATTTTAGTTTAATATGTGTTTTCTAAGTCATTCAGTAACCAAAACCATTGGACCGATTTCCAATTAAGAATCTTTGTGTAATTATTGGACCATCAAAAAATATGTCATATAAAATTATATAATATTAAAGAATTTCTGTTTGTTAATTAAACATTATAAATATAACCAAAAGATTATATCATTTCAACTTTTTTTTTTTTACTTTTCTCTCTACATTATGATAATGAAGATTTAGGTGATCGACTTTGAAAGGATAAACAACGAGATACATGGTAAAAAAGATAATTATGATAATTATTAAAGCGATTAGAGGGTAAAAATATATATGAATATGCTTCAAAACGTGTGAACAGCAATAAGCTAGTTATTTATTTGTTGTTTCAACATTAACAACGTTTTTTTTTTTCTAAAATTGGAGTGACAGCTGCACTGAAACAAAATATCCCTCATGTCTTGTTTGGTTTTACTCGTACTTGCCGGGTCGTCTAGGAATGGAGTTTTTGTCATGGAAGGTCGAATTGAAAAATATTTTTTTATCATTTGATAGAAGAGAAAAAAATATCTCGCTCCAATTATCCTTGTCATCGAATTTGTATGTATCTATACATGTTTAACTTTTGCGTTATAATAATAAAAATGATTAGTCTGAAAATATAATAGTCGAGTCAAATGCTATTTAAAAAAAATAATTTATAACTATACAGTATATATGTATAATATAATGAAAAATATATTAATTAGACTAGTTGTTTACTGAAAAATAATTATATACATCAATTAGCTAATAAAAACTTTATAAACATTATAATAAACATAAATTATAATATTAAAACGTCTGAATTCAGACATATCATCAATATATATATATATATATATATATATATATTACCTATTTTATTGATGTTTGTTGTTCGTCTGATATCGTTTTAAGTCGAAAAACAATAATAAAGTGTATAAAGTATATTTAATGTCGTTGAACTATTTTTCAGCCATATCTAGTATTATTACAAGTTAATTAAAACGTATTTGAAGTTCGTATTTCTTTGCCAAAAACTGTTAAACAAGTTTTGTTCATTTTTCAGTGTTTTGAATTTATCATTTATAGTTAGCTAAAAGTAATTTTTATTCGCAAACACTTACACACTAATATTTGTACTCAAGTTTATTGTAAATATAACATATTCGTACATTTATAACAATGTACCCAATACATGAACGAAAGTTATTTTTATTATAACTTACTTTTGTAACTATTAGGGAGTATAAAGAACACAGCATTATTAGGAAAGAGGTATCCATAGTGAGACACTTAAAATTCGTTTTCAAATAATTATTTTGTCTAGCAGTATTATTTAAATATGTATGAATATTATATATAATATAGCATTTAACATAAATAATTGCCTAGAATACTTTTTAAAAATAAAGTTCATTTGTCTCACAGCAACAAAGCTTTTAATTCACAATATATTTAACATTTGAAAATGAAAACTATTATTCAAGATGTATATAATAAATATATTACTTATTATGCTTATTAATTTGATAATAAAAGATATATTTAAAAATGGAGTTTTTGTGTTTTATTAGGTAATTATAATATATATTTTTTCATTGATTTTACAAATATTTACATAAAATGAATTATATTATATCAGTATTTTTTTTTTCTCTGATATAGCTGCAACACGATTGAGCACGGTATCTTTTTTTACCCAATTTTTGGTGTCACGATTGAGCACGCTCGATATTTTTAAATGTTAAAAACGTTGCCGAACTTCTTTCGTTTTATTATACGGAAAGATATAGGTACAATAAAATTATTATTATCATAATTTATTTTTAATTCTTATATTTTAACGCTGAATAGTGCCTAATAAATACAAATGTTTTCCATTTTTAAGTAACGAATATGTAGAAGACGCATTTGTGGAATTAATGGCCATTTGCCCAAATGAAGAAGTTGAACATATATTTTCTGACTATATTTTAAAATTTTATATTGAACCTGGCTGTTCATTTAATATAAAGTTATCAGCAATGGAACCTTCAGAAAATCCTAGGTTAGTATTTCAGATTATTAAAAGTAAAGTTAATTTTTTCAAATTTATATAATTATAATAATATGTGTTTTGTAATTATAATAATATGTTTTGATTTTCTAGGACTACCAATGCTGCTGAAAGCTTTAATAAAACATACAACAGCCAGATCTATAATGCTCACCCAGCTATGTATATCGTGATCCAGGTTCTAATTTAAACTCAAGCAGAAACTAAGTTGAAAATATCATCAATAGAAAAGGGGAAACGTAAAATTATATCAAAATATGAAAACGAAAAAATATATAATATCGAAAATAAAATATACATGTGGTATATTAATTATAAACCTCAGAAAATTGAATTAAATATTTGGAATATGTTTGATTACGTTACCAGGGAATTGATATAATATAGGGAGGTAATGTAATATTAATTAACAAAATTAACATTTTATACATTTTTTGCACAAAATCAATATTTTACATAATAATTTTAATTGTACCTATAACAAAATTAGAACATTTTATTTTTATACATTTTTAGCACAAAATAAATATTTAACATAATAATTTTAATTTATAACCTAGTAGTTTTTATTTTAAATAAATTGTGATACTCTACTTACTCTAATAGTGTTGTAGATGAGTGATTTAAATAATCATATATCATATAAAGTATATTATGTTGGTGAATATATACAATACGATACGTACCTAAATACAGTACCTACGTAAATACGTGATTTACGTGTAAAATAAATATGGCAACGTCGAACAAGAAATTGTGCTCAATCGTGCTGTTTTTCGGGTGCAGGTAGGTAGTCTTTTGTTATACGTCGATCGTGCTCAATCGTGCATATAAAAGGTACGAACATGCTCAATCGTGCTCCACCGCTCTGATATAGTTGACCTTCATTAAAAAATGTACATAGTTAAACCTATATATGTATATTATATTATATAAATACTATTGTTTCCCTACTGTTTCAATCTGTCCATGTACATTTTTTTCTACAAATATCATTTTTTCAGTTATTTATCAAAACATATAACATATAACATATTATACTGTAATGGGATAAAACCACAGTACACACATACGTAACACATAAATAAAATAATCCTTTTCAGAACCAATATCTAGTAACCAGTAGTCGGTACTATTGCCCCTGAAAAGGCAAAGGACGCAACCTTGTACATATGTTAATATCTGCAGGCGATCAGTTGGAGAGACGGGGATGATAGACGACGGAAATACGCAACAAGACAGGAAATCGGCACTGCAGGACGATACACAGGTCGCACGATCCGAGTGCGTGCATGATACTCAACGGGCAGTAGATCGACAACCATGCCATTGTATATGTGCGATATAAGATCATTAAAAACGCATAATACAATGCCCATTCTAAAAGACCACCTGCGGTGGAAAGCCAATCAAAAGTCAGAATCACGTTATGACCCCTCCTCCTGGGGAAAGTAAGGGACGGATATTTACGATCCGAATATCTATGTATCAGGGAAAATATCTCCTTTCCAAAAGAACATCAAAACCCAAAATACAATAGGAACCCCACAGGCCCACAAATGAGGAAATGTGTTCGGGAAGAACCCTGGTTTACTGCACATGGTACGAACTAGACCAGTGTTTTGATTGTGCTCTACATCCTTCAGTCCACCACCTTTCTCCCAGAGATTGCGCTATTCCGGACTAATTCAGATTTCGTTTACACAATAGGTCCCTGGCCTATATTTCCATCAAGGTAGAATCTTACATTAAGTTGATCCGTACCAATTTTATTCCTGTCAATGATTTGGCCACGGTTCTAGTAACTTAAACCTCGATCGATGTGGTAAATGTGGTGAAAAACAAATAGCAAATAAATACTCAAAAAATATGCTATATCCTATATGCTGCAATTGTGGCGGTGACCATACGTCCAACAACTGTGGTTGTCCCTACTATAAACAAGAATTAAAATACACAAAGCTACTAAACCAATTAATAAAATTATATCTGCTCTAAACTGCTGAAACCAAACATGCCACCGCAATCATTCGAAAATAATACTACTACTTATACAAATTCCGTTACTAATTCAAACAACCCATACACTGCAAAACAAAATTCAGAACCTCAATGCCTTAGCTATAAATATTAAAATCGATGTTATTCTCATTAATGAAACCAAACTTAATCAAAACAAAAACATAAAAACTTACCAATTACCATACAAATCACAGAGACAACATACCTTGAACCGATACAAATGATTACAGTGATACAGCTATTCTGGATTACTGCCACATTGTCTACAAACAAGTATTTCTGGACAAAATAATGTCCTCAACATCAATAATTATCTCAACCAGACCTCATAAAATTCGTATATCCTCTGTCTATAAAAGTCCTAGCCATACTCTTGATTAGACTTGGTAAACTCACTTTATGCTGTAATTTGTTCATTACGGCGGGAACTTGAAGACCAAGCACCCTCTCTGGTACAGCATGCCCAGAACTCCGATTACTCAACTATCGCGGCTGATACTCCTTTCTACTTTTCAACAACCTCTATTTACAGACTGGATGTTCTGGATATCACTATGACTATGCGAATTTCTCCAACAAATAATTGAATTCACACACCTCAACCAACTTTCTTCTGGTCACAAACCAATTTTCTAATCATCACAGACTCTCCTATCACCACCTCACTACCTCAAGACAACTTACGAGTTAACTGGAAAAAGTTCTCATCTCAAATAACACCATATGCGATGCATAACTACCCTTGGCAGATTCTACACTCAATATCGACACAGCCCTTAATGATTGTACACATTCCTTCAGATTACTAGTGAACATTAATGCATACGAAAACCAGACGCCAATCGTAACTCGTACAGCATTTCTCCCAAAATTTTCTTAGAAATCGAGCTGAAAAACTGGCTTCGCTAAGAGTGCAACACTCAAGCCGCAATTAAATGGAGCTTGATCAATAAAATTGCCTTTATACAGTTGCTGTTGCACTGGCCCATAGATAGGACGAATGAGATCGCTTTCTTGACTCCGTTACGCCTGATAAAAACTCAATATACATACTTAACAAAATATTACTAAATTAATTACCAGCTACCGCTCTCTATCAGGTTCCAATGGGATGGTCTTCTCAACAGAAAGCAAGACTAAAATATTTACCAACACATTCGAAAACCAATTCACTTTGAATTTCGATCCTGATCTTCAAGATGTCACGCATGCAGTAAACACCATCAGGGGAATCTCCACCCCCTAAAATATTATTTACTGCTTCAAACACTATTCAAGTCATTATTAAACGGCTTCAAAATCGTAAAGCTCTGAAAGAAGATGCGATTTCTAACGCTGCATTGAAAATACTGCACACAAAGGTATACTCACGCATATAATAAATAACTGCTTACGTATTGGCTATTTCCCAGAAAAATAGAATAGGAGCATTATTATTATTATTCCAAAATCTAGGAAATTTCTACACATCCAGAAAACTACAATGATGAACAACGAGCTAATCATAATGAAATTTCTCTATCAATAATACAAAATAAATTACAGTTTATAGAATTTTATTATTATATTACGTTTATAAATGGTTATTTTATCATTTGTTTTGATGTTACTGACTTCGATTCAATATTATTTAAATTTTAAATAATAAACATAATTAACACAGCGAATTGAATACAAAGTTAGACAAAAGAAGAACAAATAAATATTATACAAGCGTCAAACATCAGTCATAAAAATGCGTGTCCTGATGATCAGACGTTGCTTAACAGATATTGTTGCTGTCTATGTATATATGTTATTCAGGATGTTTCTATCATATATGTCATCCGTGATTACAATATAGATCTAGATGACAAAAGGGAATTTACTTCACAAGGAACTAATTTACCCATGGGAATCTAGTTAATTACGAGGAACTAGATAACCATAGGGATCTAAACCGGTGATCTACGTCACTGAAGTACTTCCCTGACTTTTTTTTATAAAAAAATCCTTGTTTGAAAAATTTCAGCAGATTCATTAGTGCTCACAGACCCCCACCGAAAACACCCATAGTTATATACCTATCAGATAAAAGCTATAAGGGTGTCCATTTAATTATAATATGTCTAATGGTCTATACACATATGCGGATAAACCGCTATACTTTTATATTTCGGTTTATCCATATATTGCGGGAAAACAGATTGTACGAGAGGAGATATAAATTTGGGGGGAGGGGGGTTAAGGAAACGTTTACGAGAATGTGCAACGGTTTAATTTACGCCGACGTTTTTCCGATACGGCGACCGGTTCTCCATACCAGTCGCCTCGTCCTGACCGCACGCAGCCGGCCGGGGCAACTAAGTAGACCGCTTTTTTGGCTCCGAGCCCGTTGTAAAAACAAAAACAACGATGACGACACTATACTCTAATAAAAATCGTTGGATCGTTTATTGCCCGAGCAACGATCACAGCTCTATATTATACATAAGTCATAGAAGACATATAACATTTAGCAATTACGCGAGCACCAGAAGACGTATGCATGACAAATTATTGTGCATAGAGGCCTATCTAGGATTTCGCTATTTAGAAAGGATAGATATTTTTGAAATGATGATGTTCAACAACAGTATGTTGGCTAAACATTTTGCCTTTAATTTCTTGATCACATATACACATACACATATATATAAACGGTTTACACAAATTTAATTCTTTGATTAATTTCAAAACTTTAACATAAAATTCTATATTGTAACTCATCGATGTATATTATGTAAATTACAAATTTATAAGTATACTCAATGTTATTATTATTTTTTCATATATATGTAGATCTATGTACTTTTTTAAGTGTGGATATTTATTTTATTTCAATTCAAATTCAATTTGTGTAAAAATAAAAGCCAGTCAGTAGAACATACAGAAAGCGATTTAAAATCGTCGGATAAGATATATACAAATAAAGAATGTATTTCATTTGAAAACAATCACAATTTTTCTATACATAATAATTATTATCTAAAAATGTATAAAAGTAAAACCTCAACATATTCAATTTTCAATGTATTATTAAAATAAATATTCTGTAAGATGTGAACAATTTTACTATCTAAAAAAGTTATTTTTGGTATAATAAAATAAAAAATAAAAACTACCAAAAAATGGTGAAACACACATTTAAATCTGTAGTCATGGTTATTTCCTAATAAATATTACTAGGAAATACTGGGATTCACTAGGAAATAACCATAACTAATGATCTTAAATTTGTGTTTTCCACTATATTTTTGGTAGTTATTTTTACACTTAAAAAAAAATATAGTCTCCTTAAAATACAAATGAGATATAATTTTCTACCACAAAAAAGATTCACATGAAATATTTGGACTAAGTTTGCTAATCAAATAGTTGTTTCTTCTAAAGAAACAACCAATTAGAATTTACACAAAAAATTGTGCCAATATTAAGTACAGAATTAGTATGAATATAAACGATAATTATCAAAATTTGAACAACTCTTGTTTTAAGTAAACATAGAAAAACAGTAGGGAAAACTGGTGTAATATTTACCAAGTTACCAATATTACCAAATTTATTGGTAATTAATACCAGTTCCTCACCAGGTCATAAACTTGCATTTTTAAAATTATTTTATTACAAACATTTAGTACGCCTATATATACTAATAGCTAACGCATGACTATTGATGAAATCCACACAATTTTATTTGAAAGTGGTTATTTCTATATTATCTTGTAGTTAAATTTTACAAAACTCAGATGACAAAATATTTTATTTTATTATAAGGTAAAATATTTTATTCCTTTTGTGGTACTAAATGTTTACTTTTTAAATAATTAACATAGTGTATTAATAATAGCTAACATAGATTATGTTTTAAATGAATGAAATCATTTATGGCTATATAATACTATTGTATTTGAACCCACTTTCTAGATTGAAAGTAGATTTTTATGAAATTAAAAATAACTGATATAAGTATATTAACCTAAATATTATAAAATATAATTTTATCATTTTTATTACCATAAATAAATTTGACATCGGGCATAACATACTTTTAATTATAAAATATTTTGTTTATTTAATTTTTTTTATCCCTGTAAACTATATTTAAGTTGAATAATAGTATATTATTTACTATTTAAGAAGTATTTAAAATAAATAATACATTTTTGAATCATTATATATTATTTGATTATTATAATAGTATTTGGATAATCAACAAATATAAATATATTATTATTATTATTATTATTATAACAAAATATTTAATTAAATGTTCTTATATTTAAAAACAACATATATTATAATACATAATATGATCGGAAAGTTCTGGCGAAACATGCACCAAGGTAGTGGTCATAAAACCTTATTAGGGGTTTATATGGAGGACGCAATTGTGATATGGTGTACAATGTTTACATAATACGTAGTATATATGAATTTTTATATCTATCATTTTCATCGACAGAGATAAGATGATGTCTCAATAATAAAACGGACATGATGGTGTTCGATATTTTTACGGGTCATATATACCGAAATATAATTGTATGCATTTTATGTCAGATTGTACCAAGTACTTATTTTATTATATTTGAATTTGAAAAAATTATTATAAAACTACAATTTTACAACAACAACAAAAAAAGAAAATCAATAATTTTCAAAGTTTGACAATAATTTAAAACTAACGATTATAATATGCTTCATCATCAATCGATTTAGTTTGCGTCGGAGCGAGAGCATGTGACGATGTCTCCCGAAAAATGGCTACTATAGACATGCTCGTTCTCCGCCCGACAGTATATATTTACACAATAATCGAATTAAATTTCTAAATATTAAACATTAGTCACTGTTTAAATTTTAAACGAACAACACTTTCTTTCCTTTTCTCTCTTTTTTACTCTCTCTCTCAATCTATCTTAAAATACCTTTAGGCAAACGACTTCTATATGTTTAACTACATTATATTGGTCGAATACTACAGATTTCCCAAAACATTCTACCCAACAAATAAATATTTTCAAAATAGACCCTCCCGAAAACATTTTTTCAACAGATGTTAATTTCCAAAATAAAACAATAGAGAACTATACTCTTCGGGTTTCAGTGGGCGAAGAAGTGCTTCATTCAACGGAACGGATACTTTTGGCAGATATATTGAATTTTGAAAGCAATAATAAATCATTGCATTCAATAATACGATTTTGACCATAGATTCGTTGTAATATATATGCTACTCTAATGTCAGTTATATATATGGTCAGTATGTTTAATATTGCATCGTAAAAACAGACCTAGGAATACATATGATTCCTTATTACGCTATATTTTGTATATACAAATAAACAATATTTATTTATATCACAATAACTCAGAGTAATATACATAATTATATTAGTGTTAATATTATACACTGAAAAAATATGCTTACAAATGACAAATTTGATTAGTTATCAGCTAAAAAATCAACCATTTACTACATAAATTATTAAATGAATAAATATAAATTTTTTATTCACACAATAAAAGTATATAATTTATATAATACATACAGATGGCGACTCGTGGAGTTCATAGTAAATGGGACACAAATATTTTACCTATCTCTTATTACTCCATCATCATAACTTAACACCTTTAAAACTTAATTCCTAAAATTTATCTTAATTCATTGATGATCTATATATATTTATATATTATGTAAGAAATACTTTTAATATACCTACTTATGCTAAATGCTTATGTCCTATACAAACAGTTAATAACAACAAAATATTATAATCTTTAAACGTACTTTATTTTCTATAAACAATAAATAAAAATAAAATATAGTCTTGAAATTGTACAAATTCAAATATATACGTTTATTATGTATCGGTACACTTAATACTATAATACACACGTATTAACTATACATTTATTGCATTTAATTAATTACAAAAAATTCAAGGACCGAAAAGATGAATTTTAAGTAGGTATCAAGTCGATATTAAAATGTAATATAATATATAATATGTACTGATAGAATATTGTTTATTGTGTAATGTGTAA
This sequence comes from Pemphigus obesinymphae, assembly GCA_025469235.1. Lineage (NCBI taxonomy): Eukaryota > Metazoa > Arthropoda > Insecta > Hemiptera > Aphididae > Pemphigus > Pemphigus obesinymphae. Next base: position 9,994 of record JAIPRL010005478.1, on the reverse strand, counting down.
AAATACGGACAAAAATGACGACGACAATAAGTCCAGGCAAAAATAAAAATAACTGGATCATAATTCGTTTGTACCTCACAACACCGTGTAATTCGTGCCGACAGTGGGAACATTTAATGAATTGGGGCACACTGAAGATTGCCGACGCATCGCATGGTGCCTGTAGTCTATTGTCGTATGTGCCTATATAAATATTAATAACCGTATTATAGGATTGATCACTTGGAACTTGGCATTTTTTTTTTTTAATAGTTGTCAGTTAACTATTTTATTGACTATATTATTAACGAAATATTATATTTTTTTATTTAATTTAAGAGTTTGGTAAATAATTTTCTTTAATTCAATATTTTGGATGAGGCAAGTCCCCGTGTGCCCAATAGCACAAGCCGTCACTATATATATATTTTATTAAAACAATAATTATATTGTTCTCTAAACAGTTAATTCTAATAAAATGACAACGTGATTTTGTTAATATTTTTTTTGTGTGTGATAATACGAGTAGATGTTAGAAAAAATTACAAAAATACAATCGTAAATTGAACAAAATATTTGTTTTCTATTTTATAGTTATAGTTATTTTGTTGAATGAATTGGTAGTTTAATCAATATTTCCAAGGTTGTTTTTTTCATTTCACAAGTATTTGCCGTTAATCAGATGGTAGCTAAAAGTCTTATTATACTACAGAAAGGTGTGTGTTTACAGCTTCTTCAGATTTATATCATTTTTTTACATACAACGTGTGTGTGGGTTTTTTTTATACATAAATTATATTTTACATCAAAGACAGCGTATGACTAATAAATAATACGACTAAAATAAAACTGTAAATAACAAAAAGCATAAAATATATGTGTCATTAAAATCATGAATAAACATATTAAAATTTTTTTAAATCTACACTAAATATGAATTGTATATTTATTATTTATTTATTTATATATTTATTGTATTGACATCTGATAATATTATACCGATATCTTTTTATGAGATTTTTTATACTACAAACAAATAAAATATTTTCGACAATACTATACGCGTATTGTGATCAATATTTATATATATTTTTTTTTTGATGAGGGAAGTCTTAAATGACTTAGATTCTGCGTGATGTGTTTCTTTTTATTTGAATTATTTTTTGTTTCCAGTAGTAAATTGTATCTTTTTAGTACCTACTTTAGAGAGGTTCAATTTTTAACTTTTTTGATAAACGCATAAAAAAACAACCAAAATATTAAGGAAAACAGTAAAAAAAATGATTTTGTTAAAATCGATTATAGCTTTTTCGTTGTAATTCCGTAAATAATGGTCAAACAGTCTTTAACCTTCACATAAAATATAATTATGTTACAATGGTAACGTAAAAATTTGATTACATTTTATCACAAATTTGAACTATATTAAATTTTGAAGTTTTTTCGTCATAAAAAGTTAACTTCAAATTGCAAGGCCTATAAGACCTAAAATTGTGTATAATGTTAAAAGTACGCCATTCTAGCTTATTAAAAAGGTCTTGAAAATCGATAAGTACAATTTTTATGAATAGCCATTTCAATTTTTATATAATAGGTACCTATTTATACCCATTTTCATGTTTAGGAAACATGTATTATTCGGTGTGAAAATATGTTCGAATATCGAGGAAGAAATCGGTTTTTCACCAAATACTTATATAGTTATTCTCAAGTTTTATACATTGAACCTTCGCTCAGAATCGTTTTATTTAAATAAATCATTATATCATTTCTTTTGAATTCATTATAATATCTACCACCTCCTACTGACCAGCTTTTAATTTTTTTTTGCTCATTTTAATTTTTGTGCAATTTTTTAATATTTTGTACCTATATTGTTAATTGGAATGACTCCTTTATACTAAAATTCTGAGGGGTTAAAAATCACATAAGAAAGGCTTATCCACCCTAAATATAACTAGCTATACTCTACCAAAACAATAATAATAATTAGAATATAATTATAATTATACAATTTTGCTTTGCACAAAACTTATATGAGCTATAAATGTGAATAATCGTATGTGAATATAAATTACTTTTAGAATAGTTTCTACTAATCTTCATGAAATATTTTAAAAATATTTTCATTATCATTTTCCAAATGCTGTGCGGGTATATGTTCGCATTCCAGATATATTCTAATAAGAGTCACGTCAATTTTGTCTATATTTTACAACGATAAAAATTAAATTTTTAATATTGACGATACTAATCATTAAGTAATTAACAATTAAATATTTTGATGTTAAAAAAAAATATTAATCGTTGTACATAATCGGGCGCATAGCTCATGAAAAGCTCCAAATTTTCAGAAAATTTTAATAATATCTTATAGATGTGTTAGACTAAAAATTATATAGTTTATATTGAAAATATTTATATGAGATGTCTGTAGTATACCATTTATTAAAGTTTATTTGGTATAAAAAAAGATAATCCCTACTTATATCTTGGGAACAAAAATTCTGTAAAGATACGTTATGCAAATTTTTAAAAATGAATATGATAAATTATAAATTGGTATTAAATATCGTATTTATTTCATATAGAGTATTACTTATATATATATCGACATGATACGGATTACCCGGTCTAATTTGTCTTCCGTGTACCTATATTAAAGTATAAAATGTACTCTTCAATTTTGTACTCTTTATATTATACATTATTTGAACTGTTCATACATAATAAATATTATTTATTATGTATAATATATATAAAATTATTATTAATATAATAATTATTATATAAAAGTATATAAGTATTATATAAAATGTATAAAATATACATTTTATAAATTACTTTATCGTAGAACATATTTTAATATAATACTTTATACTCAGTACATTACATTATTCAAATACCTTATTAATATATATGCTAGTTCAATGTTTTTTTTTTTTTGGTTATATTCCATTCATTATAGTTACTGATTTTCATTGAATATTGTTTGAATATTTCTGTTTGTAAAATGTATCATATGCGTATATTTGTATTTTATTATTTGATACGTTTTACTCATTGTAGACACGATGCTGAAATAAAATGTAAGTTATACTTAAAATTGATTTTAGTACGAAAGAAAATTAATCTATACAAGCCAAATATAATAACACATGGATATTTGTAGACTTATTGCCAACCATCCCAGCCTGATGTTGAGTTTTTAAAACTTTATAATATTTTACTTTGATATAAAACTTTCGTTTCCTCCAGGGAAAAATTTTTCATCTTATTCCACCACGTCTATATACACACGTCTTTCTCCGTAACCGCCTACTCGCACGATACCTATAAAAAATAATTTTTGATTTCTTTTTCCAGCTTTTCTCTCAGAGATTCTCAATTCTTATATTATGCTGACATATAATACATTTAGTGTTGCAATAAATGTATATTTATTTATCATTTTTTGTTTTTATTTTAATAGATACACCTGTGTTCCTAATACATAGAAGATTAATACACTATACACAAACGACCGACGTAAGAATCGTATTTATTGTTTATTTATTCTTTTATTGTACATATATATATATATATAAATAGGTACATTTCACTGTTCTAATTAGTTTTTGTTTAGACATTAAAATTATATTACCGTTTCCGTCATTTTAATATAGATTAAAAAATGGCTACATGATTGACGTTTACGGTCAATATTAAAATAAAATTGGAAATTAATTGTAATTCTAATTTATATTACGAAAAATCTTTTTCAATTTATTTTACTCAGTATACAAATTATAATAAATAAACCAATAAATATACAATACCTACTTATTCAATATTTTTAATTAAAAAAAGAAAAAATTGTATGTATTTAATCAGTTCTTTGTAAAATGGCATTCATGAAAATAAATAATTATTGTTTTTAAATAAACCATTATACTCATGAATTGTTAAATACTTATAATTAACTTTATCCTAAAATATCATAAAGAATAAATATATTTTCGTTTTTATTCGTTTGTTATACTTCATTAACTATAGGCTATAACATTTATGTAAAATATATATTGTATGTAGCGATTTGTGAGTTATAAGTAGATATACTGTTGTTATGAACCACTGGTTATATATTATATTATACTATATTATATTAACGGGGTATTTTACTGAATAAGCATTTCCGATCTGCCATCGCACGGTTGTATAAATGTATGGGTATGTGGGACGACAGTCGAGTTTTCGATACGTTAAGCAATAGTACTTATTTAGTCTTTAATATTCATAATTTTAAACTTAGTGTTTAATTGTAAGTGCTTTTAACTATTATTTATCGACTCAATAAACTAATCCTTTTACTTTTAACGGACGTATTGTTTACTCTGAACGAACCCCTACCAACAAATTTCAACCATCAAAACGGAAATAACCGGTCGACGACCAACAACATAGACCTGACCGGCGAAACCGGGAAGGGTCACAACACTGTACACCTACCTAATAAAAATACAGATAGTTTTGACAAATTAAATTAATTAAATATTTGATAATTCTGATTAATACGATTTATTCACTATTTTTTTTTTTTTTTAATTAATAGAGGGAAATATAAAATTTTCAATTGTTTCCATAGATGTCGAAAAAGCCTAGGAATAGGTTATTGATAAAACTATTGTGTAGGTTTTTGAAGGAAAATGGGATTATAATGGTAAATGCGAATAGAGGATTACTGATGGAGAAAAAATTTGTAAAAATAGTATGTGAGAAAAATAAAAGTTCACAATGTGAGTAAACGTTCAACAAGGATCCGTATGGGTTTTAACTAGTAATGAATGAAAATTTTAAGAAAATAAAATAAGAATCGTCTTGGTATATGATGTTTGCAAATTATGTACCTAGTAAAATTGATTAGAATTAGAGAAATATATTGTAAATAAATGTATTAATGTATTATTACTTATAAAAATATTTAATTTTAATAAGGAATATTTAGAATTTAGGTTTAGAAATAAAAGAAGATTTGTAATAACTGATGAAGACTTAGAGGCCAAGTAGAGAGTTCAACATATAGCGAGTTATAAAGTTCAGGTTGTTAAATACTGTTTTACAAAATGACGAGACTGAACTATAGACAATGATATAAAAAAAAAATAAGGTTTAACTGGTATATGGATGAAATTAAAGGAGCAGATAAGGTGTGCGACAAAAAAAGAGATCAGAGATCAGATTAATAGAGATCAGATTTTTTATAAAACATAAGTAAGGCCAGCGATGTTATATAACATTATAAGTTGTTATAAAACATTTAATATTATAAATTGGATTCTGAATAATATTAAAGTAGCAGAAAGGGTAATTTTAATATGATCTAAATAGAACTAGAAATAAATACACTATTATAAAAGGTAGTTTAAAAGTTACCTTTATATACGTAGTTGAGAAAATGAAAGAAACTAAGCTGATGATATATGAACGTATTAAGTAAAGAAAGGAAAAAATTAATGTATAAAAATGAATGAAATTAAAATTAATGATAGAGCAGAGGTAGGCAAAATAAAAAGTGATAAGAATTAGGAAAAGTTATTAAAGAGTTATGGGGACATGTAAAGTAAATATAAAAATAGTTTTGAATAGGGATATAATATGGAAAACAAAATAATACAGTAGTTGACCACTATTATAGATGGGATAAAGTTAAAAATAAAGAATACATTTATTTTTATCAAAAAGAACTATTTATATTATATTGCAAATTGTATATAAGGTATATTATATATATATATATAAATTAAGGAAATAAATCATAATAACGAAATATTTAAGTGGATCAATAATATAAATTTTAAGCATAAAAGTATTAGATTCTGAGCAAAGCGAGAAATGTATTAATTTTACGAAGATCTTTTTTTTTTTTTTTTATGTACCCGAAAATTTTTAAGAAGAAGTGTTTCAATCTCTACATATAGCACTATATTCTGGTAGAAAATTGAATCTATTTTGTACTTTATAGAAATAATTTTTCGATAAAAACGTAAGAAAAAATTGTCAACAAATTCTTTATAACTAAAAAATATTGATCTTGGAGGCTTGACATTTTCACCACAAACGTATATATGTAACATTTTAATACAAACAATTTTAGAAAATGTTTACTCATTTTTTAGGTTACTTATAGTAATATGCAAATTTGAGACATTTAATTTATAGTAGAAATAATTTTAGTTTTTAAGACCTAAAAATTTAATACAGTGTTAACAGTACACTATTCTTATATATACAAACAATTTTAAAATCTTTATGTACAATATTTTTAATAGCTATTTAAGTTTTTTTTTAATACCTATTTAATTTTTTCGACATTTTGATACAAAATGTATTTGAATTTCGGGGAAATAATAGATCTATATACTTTTTTTTGGGAGAAGGGGGTATCTACTTATAGCAATTTTCATAATTGAGACATTTAATTCATAATAGGTATAACTTTTCTACTTTACAGGGGATTTTGATTTTTCGCATTTTTTTTTTTCTATAAATATACATTTTATTATTAAAAAAATAATATTGAAAGTCAGAATTTGGCGGTCGAACTTGGTTTTAATGAGACATCAAATTTAAATTTAACGATTTTATTATGTTCGTTTAAATGGTTTATTTTTTATATTTGTCAATAGTGTTATATAGTATAATAGTAACCAACAGTGTTGTAATGCATGGGGTCGATTCCCTTTACATCCAAAAAACTTTTCGCACTTTTTCTAACTTTTTTTGTTCTTTTTATTATGTAATATTATCATATCATTATATATTATTATTAGTATAATCTACAGTAATACTCATTTTATATACACTGAAACTATGCTCAGAATCGTTTTATTGAAATAAATAATTTATTAGTGCATTTAAATTCAATATATATATATCACTAGTGCTTCTAACCCTCTACTTTTAAATTTTCAACCCCCTTTATTTATTTATTTTCAATGTTTAAACATAGAAAATATAGAACTACAAATATAAATGTATACATGTATACATATGCATTATGTTCATATACACAGACACACACACACACACACATACATATACATATATATACATACAATATACATACAAATAAATATATATTTATATAAACGAATAATTAATGATATTTACATATGTTCCATTCAAGGGTCATTCAACCGATTTTTAAAAAATCATTAATTCTGTTACAAATAAAATTTTCAATATTATAATTTACATTAATGTTTTCATAGCATTTGATTTTTTTTAACCTATTTCATTATTTCCTCTCTACTTAAAGTTGTTTCACCGATTATTGAAGTAATATTATTCTTTTGATATTTTCATTTATTTCAATTTCTCTTCATCTTTGATCTTCTTTCTGTTTATGAAACGATATATTTAGGTTTTTCAAATTATCTCGTGTTTTATATCTCAAACAGAGCGAAGAAACAATTATTAGTTATACACTGTTTTTCTGATCGTACAAATACTCTAAAAATATCACAAACTATCTATATAACTCAGTAGTATCCAATTTGCAGGTCGTGGGCTACAAACGGCCCTGGAATGTATTCTATATGGTCCGTTACAAATTTCTAAAATAAATAAAATATTTAAAACAAAAATGAAAAATTATTTCAAAATAATGATCAAACTAAATAACTATAATTTTTATATGTCTATCAAAGTATACCTTAATCTGTATTATTTTTATTAGTCAATAAAAAATATTAAGATAAGTCTGATTTAATTATGTTTATTTGTAATTATATATTTAGTTGCCAGCTTGAAGATAATTTTTACCAAAGTATCCTACCAAAGGAAAAAGGTTGGGCATTACTGATATAACTAATTAAATATTGATCTCAGCCTATGGTAAATATGTTTCAAAAATTTTTGATAATTATAAAAAATATACCAAAAAATACTTTGTTTGAATAAATGTATGTAAACGAGACTTTCTATTTTAATAATATTATTTAGGTAGATATTATAATTTTACTTTTTCATTATTCAATTGTTGTGTAAGTACCATATTGAAGCAGATGTTTGTGAATAATTTATTGAATGTAACGACTAATTTACTATATATTAGGGTTCTGATGGAAAAGTAAAAACAAGTATATATGTATATAAATATTATCCTGCCAAAACTTTAAAGGATTTTTGGTTATATCATACATTTATATATATTTTTGAAATATTAATAATATGTGCTTTTTACATATATTATGCTTGTTTCACGTCATATTATTTCTATGATATTGCTCGATGCATGTGCACACAATAATGCCTCGTCAGCCGCGTAGGACAGTTTATAATATACATTCGTTATGTTTCGGTTCGGTTATTACCTATGTACATATTATATACGTATGCAGCTGATGTGTTCCAAGTCAAGCTGAAACATGAACAACATTCATTCTCCTGGAAATTTTTTTACCATGTGCTCGTTTTTTTTTCTCATTCATTCTTTTCCATATTCAATTCTCGAATATTATTGAAAATATATGTTTTATTCTTAATAAAAATAATACTTTTAAAATAAAGTTCTAAACACTGCTTTGTGTTTAACCCCATATGCGTATAAATATAATAAATACAAGATAAATTTAAAAAAAATTAAGTAAATTAACTGGTTTTAAAAACAATTATAATCATAATTATATATGATTTATATTATTTTAATGTAATAAAGTCATTTATAAAATTATTTCTAAAAGTAATGCAACACCAAATTTAATATTCAATTTTATACATTTTATTTATTTAATCGAGTATTATTGTGGCAGTATTGTTGAAAATTCATCATAATAAACTAAACTAAATATTTTTGTAACAATGATGAGAACATTTGAAATTAGTTTTAAAAAATTATCTTACGTATAATTGTTGTTGCATACCAAAATATATGGCAAAATAAATTAATAACAAATTATACAAATATAAAAATTAAATTATATTATATAATATATATATAAAATCTATAAAACTTGTATTCAAGTTGTTTACAAATTGTATGAAACTTTGAATAACTTTGTCCAATTTTTCATTTCATAGTCATTGCACAGTATAAAGAGACTAAATTGTTGAAGTTTGAAGAAAAATTGTTTTTATAATAAATATATGCCTATAAAATTATATCAAATTACTGCAGTGAGTTCACATTTATCGTAAATAAATCTAATTAAAATATATAGGAAAATTGTTTATTATTTCCACGAATAACAGACTTGAAAACAAAACAGAATTATTATCTACATATAAATAACTAATTTATGAATAATACAAAATTGTGTATATAATCAAACAAAAAAAAAAATTAAAATGTAATTGTTTTATGGGATAAAAATTGGAGTAGCGATTTTAAAATTCAATAGAATTCAATTGGACGTTTTAAAAATCTATCTCTGTTTTATGCATAATAAATAATATATATCATATTGTATTTATTGCATGAATTATAAATCGCTAATGCTTATAACAATAATTATAACTGAGTTAAAAAAAATCTGGTCAGTTATGGGAGAACTTCGTTCGTTAGATAGATTACTAAAACTAAATATATTGAACTTGAAAGCAATGATAAAACATTTCTTTCGATAAAACATATCTGAGTGAAACTATGAATATGTAACATTTTTATTTTTCCAATTTATAACAATTTACCAGAATTTTCGATAGTTTTCCTTTACGCTTAAAAAAACTACTTAGCACGTAAAATAATAACCTCTCAAATGTATCAATTAGAATACATTTTTTACCAGAAAGCTCTTTGTCCCAAAACACCAGCTACTTAGCTCTTTTCACCCAATATTGTATATATATAATTTATATATATATATATATATATAAACAACATCATTGCGTAAAACCAATATTTTTTTATTTTTTTTTTTTATTAAATTATAGGCTTCAAATACAATGATTCATTAGCCTGTTGTGGCTTTGAATTACACTGGAAAACGTATTATGTGCAAATTTTATAAGTTATACAATAAGAGAAAAGAAAGAA
>JAIPRL010005477.1:0-31976 GCA_025469235.1 Pemphigus obesinymphae | reverse complement strand
TGCATGTTGTTGGTAAAAGGGGGAGGGGAAGACCGAAAAAGAGATGGGGGGATGTAATGGCGAGTGATATGAGGAAGGTGGGAGTAAGTGAAGATGATGCGGGAGATAGAGTTAAGTGGAAGTGTAGAACCAGGGTGGCCGACCCCAAATAGTTGGGAGAGAAGGCGAAGGAGAAGAAGAAGAAGACACATTATATGTTGACGTCGTCATCCTACATTTATAAGTTAGTCGATGGCTACATCTAAAATAATATACTGTTCTCAGCAGTGTAATCCATTTAGAATGGAGTTCTTAACAGTAACTTGTACTGTATTATCTTTAACGAAATGTATAGCCAATGAGCGCTCAGAATTTATATACGGTTCTCTAGCAATATATTATGGTATACTAATATGCCGCCCGGTCACCGCCGTCATACACCCGACTAGAGTTTGAAAATTTCCGGAAAAAAACTCGGAAAAACCCAGTTTTTTCCGAAAAATTGGAAAAATTGAGGAAAAAAAAAAGAGCAACATATACTAGCGTTATATCAACTATGTACAACCTACTTACCTGTCTTTTTCAAATTTTAAATAATAATGAATTATCCTTTCGGACTAAAATAACGATGAACTATAATTCCACTATCTGTATCGGGATTCTAGACAATTTTTAAATGTTATTATATTGATTACATTGATATTGAACATTGAAAAGTTTGAGCCGTTTGACGGGATGTTATAAGGCGGTCGGCGCGTCACGATATTGTGATGTTTCACTCGAATCGTATTTAATTTGTACCAATGTACAATTACCTACCCGACATGCATTTTTATAAATTCATATATATATATAATTATTCAAAATAACTACCTAAACCTAACCAACCGGTGACCTAAATGGCAAACCTTCGCTACGAGAGGATGACCGCTCTTTTCCGGATTTTCGAAATCACAAGCTTAAAATCGCTATAACTTCAAAACTAAGTTTTTTCACCAAAAACGAACAACACCATCGTTTAAAACACACGATTTTACATGGGTTTCGAAAAAAAATATTAAACACATCGCGTGGTAGCTAAACTCCAACTATACCTAATTATGACTTCAAATCCAAACCATAGTAATGAATAACATTACATAGATAATATATATTTATTAAAAAAGTACTCACCTTTAAATTACGAATATGCAAAATAGATGTATATAATATTAACTATGTAATATAAAAGTAAATATGCTAGACATTACTATGTACACAACACATTAGAAATTATGGTAAACGTTTGTTACATACCTACATAATATGTGATAACATAATATTATATTATCACTTTTCATCATGGAGGTACATAATATGCCTCCATGCTTCTCATTTTTATGTTTTCTTTATTTTTTATCAATTATTACTCTATTTGGAACTTTTTTCCAAATTTTCTCGGAATTTCTCATTTTGAACACTAGGTAGGTACTACTATTTACGGTGGTGGATTAGGGGAGGGACGCAGGGGAGCTAATCTTGATTTTTCTCATGTTTAACAGTTTGCCACCCTTTATTTATTTATCAAGGAATGTAGTGAACGCAGCGTCAGCTTTAATTTTGATTTAAAATTTCTGTAAACTTTTTTAAAAATTTTAATTTTCTTTGGAAAAATAATTAAATTACGAAACGAATGTTTTTTTTTTTTTATAACTACATAACATTTCGCATTATAGGTTTTAGATAAAAATCACGATATACAATTTTGAATAGTAGATCTTATTAATTCATATTGGTATCATAGGTAATAAGTAATCTTCATTATCCATGAATGGCTACAACCTAAAAGGATGGTAAATTCTTGGTGAAATCAATGCGACAAAGATACATTTTTGTTATTTGGTAGACAGGTACATAGTTGTTTCCATTTAATTTTATTAGTGAAATGGCAATTTGCATCTTACTTTTACCACTCATCACTATGTTTTGGATTTTCCGTTGTCGTACATTTTTTTTTTCGTATTTTAGTTTAAGTTAAAGGAATTTAGGCTTTCTGATAGGAAGTTATTGTAGTTTTACTTTGAGAAGTCAATTTTCAATTTTCTCAGTAGGTAGTTTTTTTTAGGTGAACAGGAAATCTATGCTAAAATGCACACATTAGCACTGATGAATTGCCGTGTTGACGTGTAATTAACAAATTACAATTTTCAACATTTTTTTACCACTTATCAATAATTTATAAAAAAATATATTGAAAAATTATATTAAAACTATATTTCGGTCTACATTTACGGCTTCCTCGATAATTCATTTAAAAGGAATAAATGTTCAATTCTTTTAAAATAGGAATGCCTTAACTATGCTTTCTCGAAAATATGTAACCCAAAACGTTGAAGTAAAAAAAAATGTTGGTTTTTTTTTATACTCTATTCATGTTATATAATAATCTAATTTTTTTTTGATTTCCTGTGGTTAAGAAGTGTTAGATAGGGAGTGTTGAGGACGAAGTCCTTCATGGCTTACTTTTTCTCTAATATGTACCGGAACGCTGATTTTTTAACTAAGCCCAGAGTCCGTCATTATTTTTTCCAATTCAACCACTGACTATTTAGCTCCTGCTCTAAAGTGCCCTGTAAACGATCAAATTATTTGTCAAATTTTTTGATAGTGTGCAAACTAATTGTTTAACGTGTTTGATGGACATTTTGATTGACGTCGTGTTTGATAGTATGCGACAGTGTTTGTCAAATAAGATCTCAGTTATAACGCAAAACGGTACCTATCCTTTTTTGCTATGCGAGGATTTAATAATGTTAATAAATCTTCACTTTTATTATGGTCCATGCGCAGGAAGTTTACGTGGTCATTCGGTAATATTTCCCGCAACAAATTTTCGTGCGTATATTTGTCCCGTAATTTCAACCACTCTTTACACCATTGCCGACATTTTTTCTTTTCCTTCGTACATAGTGCTAGCGTCAATGCCAAAAACGCCTTATCTGTATTAGGTACCTACTACTCATTGTTATGTGACAACATACGAACGTCACTTCGCGGTAAGGGAAACCCGAAACTATGGGCAAGTTCAGCAAATTCATTTGATCTTTGGTTTAATCGTATGCGCTTTTGTTTGATGAAAACATGAAGTTGGGCAAACAAATTTGACCGTGTACAGGCGGGCCTTAAGCTACTGTGCAACATGCACAAAAACTTACAAACGAAAAAACAAAAAATTATTGTAATTACAATTTACAATCTCACTCGAATGTTAAAATCTAAGTAGGTATAAGAATGAAAGATAATTATCGTGTAAATATGTAAGTGTGCAATAAAAAAAATCGTAATAAAAAAGTTCTGGCTACAATTTTAGTCGGTACCCTGTATAACGCAATAATATATAAATGTTTAGGTATTTTACGGATATAATATAGGTAGTGTATAATACGAGTATACAATATTTTCCCCGACCGAGAGAATCGTCGGCGGGGCGGTCGTCTTCTCTGCTATAGCCGCGAGCTGCCCGATTATAATAATAATATTATTATTATTATTATTATTATTATTATTATTATTATTATTATTATTATTATTATTAACGTGAATCGTATTTACAACGGTCTTTAGTCCGTCCTTTGGGTAATTACATCGGTAGAAATTATTATTACATTATATTTTATGTACGACTACATTACGTATACGCTATGATTTATCCACCAATAAACGATTCCGCGAGATGTCATACGCGTACTGGGCGTGTGTTTTATGATTCGGTATTTTGTCTGAAGTCGATTTTTCGCTGGCGACCGTGAGAGTTTTCACGTTGCCCGTGATTTATCATATTATGTGGGATTATTATGTCATTATTATAGCTTATTAAAGCCCGGTTTCACTATCTAGAGTCAAAGTGCGAGTAACCAATAACCCGTGATGTTTCTAGGTAATCAACGAGTCAACTCTGGGTTATCATTTATTTTATATACAAAGATATAGAAGATAATATTATATATCTCCGCTATCTGGAAGGCGAGTAACTTTTGATTACAGTTAAATACAGTTGCTATAAAAAAAAAAAAAAAACAATCATCTTTATTGCTAAATTTTCTTTCTTACCACCTAAGATATTATTTTTGGTTTCAGGAACAGAGCGATATTAGCACCATTTAAATTATACATGATGCTAAGGTACCTTGTAACAGGATCTTTTTTGTTATCTGTCGCAGACTTTACTGGTGTCAGTGAATCCTCAGCTTATCGATATATCCATCAAGTTTGTAGAGCCATAGCAAAACATAGATCAAAATTTATTTATTTTCCTAAAAATGCTGTTGACAGGAGGAAAGTAATGGATTTTACATTCGTAGTAGATTTCCTAGTGATAGGACCTCTGGGTTGTACTCGCATAAAAATTCAATCACCCGATAAGCAAAATAAACTTATAAAATTAGTGACTACTAACTACGTTGTCATCTATGATGAGACTATGGTTATAATGAATGTTGTAGGTGGAGATAATGCGGAAACATACCAAAACAGGAAAGGTTATTTTTCCATCAATACACAATGTATTAGTAACTATCATGGCTTAAAATTATGGACATAGTGGCACGATGGCCAGGGTCATGCCATGATCAAATTATTTTTGATAATTCTTTAGTTAAAAATAAGTTTGAAATAAGAGTCATAAATGGATATTTATTAGGAGACGGTGGTTATGAAGTTAAGCCTTACCTTATGACTCCTCTGCTGAACCCTACCACTCGAAGCCAGAAGTTATATAATGAAAGCCAAATAAGGACAAGAAATGTAATTGAAAGGTAAATATTCCTTTGTATATATCATCATGAAAGTAAGAAGATACTATTTATCATGGTACATATTATTTTAGGCCCAGGTATAATTCCAGTATAGTTTGATAATAATTTAGTATTTATATTTTGAATAAAGTCAAGGAAGTACCTCTTTTTTTTTTTATATAAGTCTCAATTATTGCTTGTATAAACTTTTTTAAAAAATAATTATTAAAAACTATAAATAAGGAAATAATATTATTATTAATATCATAGATAGAAAATAAGGTTATTTTAATTTTTTTCAGATGTTTTGGTGTTCTCAAACGAATGTTTCCTGTTCTCAGCAAAGGAATAATAACAACAACCCCAATGAATACACAAGCAATAATTGTGGTGTGTGCTATTATACATAATATTTGTATTGATATTCACGATGATCTTCCAAATGATGCACTACACGAGGACTACAATAATATGGATATTGCAGAAAATAACCTTCCAGATGTAATAGGAGTAACAAGAGGTAGACAAAAGAGAGATCGTCTGATCAGGGATCAATTTGCTAACTTAGAGTAAAATTGTAATAAAAGATACCTATGTATTATGTAACATTTATTATTTATATAATTATACAATTATTATTATGAATTAAATTAAATTATTATAATTTTATTTTTTAGTACTTCAATTTCTAATAATAATTTTTGTTCTTCTACCGAAATACCTATTTATTTTCTTCACTTCATTTATCTCTTTTTCTTGTTGCAAACACTTAATTTATAGTTGTACATGCCTATCTCTACTGTTCAATAAATTTGTTGCCTCTGTAGACCTGCTCTTGGGATATTTGTCTGAAAATGTATTATGTAAAATAGTGTTATACACTATGATTTTAGAATCTAAACTTTGCTAATGAATTATAACTCAATATACAAATATATAATGAATAACATATCTTATGTACAATACGATTATAGATTATATTAGATTATACAACGTTATATTATATTGTAATTGGTAAAACGTTAAAAAATATTTGAATTTGATTTACAATTTACATTGGCTAATAGCCTAATTGCTACTGGCCAGTTATAGAATATTTAAATAAAATTATTGTTTTATTCTCATTATAAAATAAGAAGCTGTTTATGTTTTATTAGTAATTTGGTATCTATATGAGTAATATATATTCCATATTGCCATAAGCTACTAAAAAAGTGAAAATTACCACAAAGCTATTTTGAGCTAAATATATTTTTCGTTATTTTATTATTATTTTGAAAATATAGTAGTTATCAAGAATTAAGACTATTCATTGTATTCGTTTTTGTATACAATATAACGAACACACAGTAGTGATGCACAAAGCAAGACGAAGACCATTGCAGTCTTTGTCTTGGTCGTGTTGACTCAGTAGAAGTCAGTATTTATATTGGTCTTGTTGAATAAATCTTGATCTTGGTTTTCCAAATTCTTGCACTCTTGCTTATTTTTTTAACCAAATTTATAAATAAGGATAAATAATTTATTATAATATAATCAGCCACATATTGAGCAGCTTGCCTTTCCAGTTCTGAAAATGATCCTTCACATTCAACCTATAAAAGACAAATAAAATAAAATATTTCTTGAGTCTTCAGCATTACACATTTATTAAAATTGTAAATAATAAATAAGTCCTTACAGGCATTTCAAAATGTATTAACAAGTCTAAACTTTTTTTAGGAATTAGTGCTTGAATTTCTTCTATCTTTTACTGAATATTGACTTGTGTTGCCAAAGGGTTTCATCGATTAAATCTTTAGTGTTATGTATAAGTTCACTGGTTAAACATTGATATTCATCCAGCAAATTGTTTTCAGCGCCACTCTGTATTTGTATTATTTGTGAATACAATGGAAGAGAGTTTGCTCAGTATATACTAACGAAGACTACGAAGTATATTTGAATAACATTTTTAGAACATAGACAATTAGCAATTTTCTAAAATATATTTAGTAGGCAGATTTATTTAGATTATAGTACAAACCTATATTTAAAGTCAAGGACTGTCATGCAGTTACTGGAATTTCCTGACATTCCTTTTAAATAACTAAAAAGGTTCTCTAATATATCTTGATTCAGTTTTCTTGTTATTATATAAGATACATTATATTTTACCTTCATTTCTTCAATACTTTCATTAGAGAAATGCTAGAAATAATTAATACCTAGAAAATAAAAATAATTGTTAATATACTTTTTTATTTAATATGACTTAAATATTGTCGAAATATCCATTCTTTCCACAATACGTAATTGCATCAGTTATATTATTTGAGAATACAGGTAGTTGGGCTGCCAATCTTATATTCATTTTTGATGTCCCCTCAACCAACATGTGGCGTTCATTTATTTTTTATGGTAGTCCTAATAACTATAAACTGAATTACATAATATTAAAGTTTTTAATAAATAAAAATAACTTATCAAGAAAATGATTTTTTAATAACTTTAATGTATGAAGAATATTGACAAATACAAATACTCTATTATTTGTTCTAGGATAAAAAAAAATGATGTATTTTGTATTGTAATGCCCAAATTGTTCCATAAATCCATATTTTTCGGTCCCATATCATTAACTACTGCATTAATGTTGTAGTTAACATCATGAAGACTACTGATAATTTGATTTAACAGCATTTTTGGCATGGGTGTGTACAAATCATAATAGACTGACTGTTTCCAATTAGCGAAGAGATCTATATTTGTAAACACTTTTATTATGATGATATGTTTAAACAGTAATATTATAACCCAGTGTTTGGAACGTTCACTAAAAAATCCAACGCGGTAACGTTCACGTTCTTTAACCAAAAATCGAACGCGTTCGCATTCCCGTTCATTGTTTTCCTAAGGAACGCGTTCAAACCCACGTTCTATTAAAAAATGAAAGCGTTCATTTCTTACATTTTAATTTCAAGTGTTTGAAAAAATTTGGGGCCGGGATTAGTTGTGAAGTTTTATAGCAATTTTAAGTTGATTTGATTTTGTAAGACGACATATCTTACTTCACGTTTTCATGTGAAAAGTGTCGTTTTAAAAGTTTGTTTAGGTATGTGCATGACAAAATAGATTTTTTCTATTTTGCCATGGGTATGTGATTATGTATTATCAATATTTTTACTGATAATTTTGTGGTAGGCATGACAAAATAGATAGGTATGTCAGCAATAATACGAATTTTAGTCCGATATGCGCATCCCCACTTTTCCCCGTGTATTAGGTTCTCCGCTCTTCATTCCATTCTGTGAAATATATGCTTGATATATGTAACCAATGAGAGGAGGAGAACTTAATGCACGGTAAAAAATATTTCACAGAGATGTGCGTATCACAATGTTGCTGACATACCTATCTATTTTGTTATGGTGGTAGGTATCTATTCTGTGGTATTTTTATCAATATTTTCATTTTATCAGGATATATTTTCGAATTAAACTGTCCGAGTTATCTGGCATTATAGGTGCCACTCAAAGAAGTTTACTTAAACCATATTTTAATTGTTACTTACCTACGCGACGTGATATTTCACTATAAATAGGGCCAACGGGGGATATTTAAATGTTTTCTACTATAAAATTTGAGAGCTATGTTTCTCCAAAATAATTACGATAATACAGCGCTGTCGATACGTATTTCCATGCCACAACTGATATAGATTATATAGGATATAGACCATCGTAGTTCTTAGGTACATACTTTTATATATGTCGTTTGAGGTTCGACGATGAATTTTTTGCTGTACTGAACGTACGGTATGTAGGTATACACAATAAACACTGTGCTTCAAAATTTTTGGCCAGTACATTAACTACTTTAAAACATTTATTCACTACTGGCCATGGAAGTACCTGCAGGTTCTCACAAGTTGGAGTTACTGGATTAATATTAGTCATATTAATTAAATTAATTAAACAATAAAACACAAAAAATATGTTTGATCATATATCATAAAAACACAATAAACGACAGCGTCGCGCGATGTAATGGCACACAATACACCTACTCTGTGGTAATGGCAAAGCTTATCATTTATCACAAAGCACAAAATAACGCGTGCTCCAAAAATGACAAGTATAATCAAGAAAACAGGGTTTTGCCGCTGTACCTCACTGCAACTTTTTACTACTAAATGCATAGTATAGTAGACAGTTGTATATCTGTACGTAAATAGTTAATAGAACGATAATTTCATTGTACAATTGTACTCTGTTGTCTGTACACGTGTTTAAAATTAAATTACCCTCATAGCATAGAATACAAGTAGGTACGTAGACCCATACGACCACACCTAATCTAATTTATAACTTATTGCACGTCTATATATAAATGTCTGTCACATTAAAATTGAAATATGCTCAGTTTAATTTTTATTTTATAATTTATTATTATTATCATCAGAGATTTAATATAGGTATTTATTATTGATAATTGTGTCTCCAATGTATGATAAAAATTAAAAATAATATAAATTTTGTACAATATCGAATATAAAATGAACGTTAAATGAACGAAGTAAAATCGTTCACGTTCGTTAAGAAATGGAACACGTTCACGGATGCGTTCTATTAGCTTATAAATGAACGCGTTCGTAGGTCGTTCAAAGCAATAGCAATATATTCACAAACATGAACATATAAAACATCAAATTTTGCAAACATTTTATACAACAACTCCCCTGCGGCTACAGCTCTGACGTATATTATACAAACAAAATAAATTGTAATAATTGTAGTAATTGTATAATTGTTGAACATTATTATTTTTGTTAAGTTAAATAACACTTCATATGTATAACAAGAAAAATTTGTTTGTTTTTTTTTTTAAGTATTACCTTATTAGCTTTCATCAGTTGCAAAACACCTGTCAACAGACCGGGTCGTACCTCAAATGTTGATAGCCAATGTTGAAGGATCGATGGTGCTATTAATACCAATGGCGTCAAAATAGTGTTTAGTATTTAAAATAAGGACAAGTGGTGTGAAAATGGTGTTTTATATGTCTTAGCTGGTGTCTAAATAGTGTCATGTTTAAAACTGGATGTAATTTGGACCAACTTCACAAACCTGTATATCTGAGTGGCTTTTTGTGTATAATTATTCAATCATTATTCATTTGTGATAATATAATACTAAAATAATCAAAAGGATATCAGCGCAGCCATTTTCAAGGGGTTCTATATAGGCAATTTTTAGACAATTTTAAGAAAAATGAAAATCTAACAATTGAAAAATGTTTATATTTATTTTAAAAATGAATAATAACTGGTCCCAATAATATATAATTTTTTATTGTGTTTGTTTTTTTCAGATTTATACAATTTTATTGAAAATATTAATTTTGTATTTCTCATTTATAACAACTTAAAAACATCGTAGAAAGATGAAAAAAAAATTATGATAAAGAACAACAATATTTAGGGCCCAACGTTTTGTAATATATGCATTTAAAAACGTTTTATGAGTTATTAAAAACTATTTTGACTTTTTGAAATATATATAACTCTTAAAAAAATTTAAATATCGAAAAAAGGCTACATAAAGCATTAGGTAATATTCTTATCATAATATATAGTATGAGTTATGACTAAATGACTTATCAATAAAATTTTATTTTCCATATTATATCAGTATGTCACCCTATTAAAACCTATTATGTATATATATATGTGTATAAATCTAATAAAAATAAACAGGTAGCTAAAATAAATTATATTATTGTATAAGTACCTAACAAAAAGTCACAGTGTTACATTACTTTTTTAGATTTTGATAAGTTTCAAATAGTAAATGATTTTTCTCTAATCTATAATTTATTTATTTTTCATCTTAATACGCGTTATGATTTGATTTATTAGTTATTTTCATTATAAGTCTGTCGTAAATGAGATATATGATATGTAATGTTAAATTATATATTATACATCAATATTTTGTATTGAAGTTGATAAACATTAATATCGAGCGGAGCGAAAATAATTTTTTTATTTGGTAATTATGTACAGGTATTGTCTTAGCCCCCCCCCCCCAATAATTCAACCCGATTTCCGTCAATGCCCACATATAAACGTATTAAAGAAGTTTCAAGAATTCGATATTTAGGAATTATTTTCGATAATAATTTAAGATGGAATTTAAATTTGCACGATCTAGTAGGGAAACTATGTACAATTACATACAAATTTCTTAAACTCAAAAATTTGATACTTTCATAAATAATACGTATAATATATTTTACTTTGTATTAATCGATATATTAATAATATTATATTAATATTTATATAAATTTCTATGTTTTTTTTTTTTTTTTTTTAACAAATATCGTGATTTCACAACAATTAAAAAATGTTATTCACACAAGACTATTTTTAAATTACTTACAAATATATTTAAATACTTTTCAATCGTTGGATTTTCATTTTTCTTGAATTTTTATAAAAAAATAACCTATACAAAACTCCTTTAAAATTGAGCGTTTATTGTTAAGCGTCATTTTCAGGGGTCTTGTATAGGCAATTTTAGCAACTTTATAGAAAAATGAAAATCCAACAATTTGAATATACCTACCTATTTAAATATATTTTAAAAGTGATTTAAAAATAGTCTTTATATATTGTAGTACTTTATAGTTCATAATACATTAGTACCTCTATATCTTCAATCTATATGGTATATTTATATATTAGTATATACTCACGGATTGACGATATTTGGTATGGTATTTTGGATATTATCGAGTTTTCGGCATCACTGGTATTTTCGGTATTCTCGGTAATTACGGTATACCGATAATCTCGATATTTTTGATATAGTATATAGATGTATTCAGAATACCATTTACAAAAAAAATTACGATATAACTGTCAGCTCTACTCATAATTGACAAGGGTAGCCGCCAATCCCATTTCTCCTTATATAGGCCTATCCGACCCTGTATTTCTGCATTATATAATCTTTAATATGGTAATAATTATAATAATATTAAAGTTGATCTTTTCGATAAATTCGAGATATTTCGATATATTACCGGTATTTTCGATATTTACGATATTATCGGTACCTATACTGTTTTTATAAACTATGGTACATAGCAGGGATGGGCAATATTCAAAGTAACTAAAGTGCTAAATTTTGAAACTTAATATGATTGCGGACCAGATACAAATTTATATTTTTTATTATTATGTGAAAAAAATTCATTAATATATATTTTATTTTTATGTCTATGACATGATCTAATATCAAAGTTTAATATATGTTTTATTATTGAAAATGTCCCCGAGATACAATTTACGTAGCCACTTTTACTGTATTTGAAGTAAATTGTAGTCAAATTTTCGATGATAAAAATGTCGAAAGACAGTACGGGCCGGATAAAAAAGGACAGCGGGCCGGATGTGACCCGGGGGCCGCCAGTTTCCCATTCCTGGTATACGGGTATAGGTAGGTATATGGGTATACTAATCCCCAGTGCTCGAATTATAAAAATAGAAGACGGGGTACTCTCGGGCTTTCAACAAATGAGCGTCCCCTCAAACTATGTAACTCGTATAGTGTAAAAAATAATTAATAAGGGTGTTCTCAAAATATTATAAAATAGTAGAGGAGCTCCATCTCTCCTTGTGCCCTCCCCTCCAATTCTAGCCTGATAACCTCAAAACGGTATAGGTAGGTATCATCTTATCGGTAGGTATTACCGTCAGATATCTGGCTAGGTACCTATACCATTGAGTTTTATATAGGACTTCCCATTTAAATATACCTACAACTTTTTTGTCTAATGTTTGCAATTAATAAATTCATATTTACGAAATAGTGATTTTATTTAAAAGACCTTAATAATGTTTCAATAGTTAGAAATAATATTGTATAATCGCACGAAATACTTCAATGATCTTTTTATACCATGTAGTGGAAATATAGTGGAATACGCACTAGGTACTGATTTTACGATTTCATTGCTACCAATATTCCTTGATAATCTAATGATTACATACGGCGATAATTTTTAAATATATGTGTACTGCACGGTGCCTATATGTGGCCACTATACCTATTACCGTTTGATAATAATATAATATAATTTCAGGTCTACGGTGGTTGTCGAAGGTAAGAATCCAATCGTCTTGTTTTCGATCTCTACAGAATAACCCCCCCGAGGGCTCGGACAGTCATATTATATGTGTATATAACTATTATACGAGCGTATAGTGTTAGAGGGAGGCCGGATATTTATAACATATATATTATCTATACATATATGCATTTTGTTTTTCATTTTTAATCGACTGAGGTCCAGCCTGCAGGAGCTAATCGTTCGGAATTCGAGGCGATCGGTCGATAATCACTCGGTAGTGGCGGCATTGATAACGGCACGTAATTTACGGCGTGTTAGAAGTATAATATAGGACCGACTGCATGAGGACCTGTTGACTCGTAGCCGTCAACGGTCCGTTTCGCGCCGTACGCTTTTATTATATTATGCGTATACCTATAATATATTATATTCATCGGAGAAACATAGAGAGAGAGAGAGACGTGTACACATAAAATCGACCGTGTAAACGGTGTGTAAATAATTTTACCCACCTAAAACAACAACAAAAAAAAACCCCACCCCCCCCCAAAAAAAAAAAAAAAAAAAAAAAAACGTATATTTGCATATAAAACAAGTATTTGGGAAAAATATCACGTCTATAATAGTCCGTAAAAGTAATAGAATAGACGAGAAAAAGGCGGACAGACGTGGCGTGCTACGGTATTATTATTATTATTATTATTATTATTATTATTATCATCATTATTAAGACGGACGCTGATGTGTGCATCACGTATTTCGATTAGACCAAAGGGGAACCGGTCGCGTAGGAGGTTATAATATGTTCTATCGTTAAGAAAGTGGCCATCTTCTTGTCCGAAAACGGCATCACCTAAGACTATCGGGTATATTAAATAGTGTGTGTGTGTGTGTGTTTGTGTGTGTGTGTGTGTGTGTGTGGTGTTAATAAACGCTTGTCAACGTGTATATAGTAACGGATATACCGAGTACGTTAGGTATATTATTAATATTTATTGTTTAATTTAATTTTTTTTTTTGCCGCGAACCAGAGAAATAAGCCGACTCGGATTTACGCTCGGAGAGTAGGTATATATTACTATATGCGATATACATATTATATGTACCTACGCCGGGGTCGATATTGAAAAAAAAAAAAAAACAAAACGACCAAACCCATTAAATATATATACGGTGTTATTATAGGTATAGCCGACCGTTGGAGCATAGGTATTTAGTGATCACTAACGATTGTAGTGTACAGTAGCTGTACATTTCCTATTATACGCAACATGCGCGGGAGTGGTGTAGGTGAATAATTATATCGTAATGTATAAAGGTAGTAGGTACTACTAGCGGTTAGCGGTTTATACCAATTTTACCTTACCGATTTAAAGGCGGTATTCCACGCTCACCGTGTACCGTGTACAGTCCGTGCATATCACATCACGTGTATCTTATCATTACAAGATACCATATAGCACCCGTAGTTTATTAACCATTTCAATTAAACACCAACCTAACACTTTTATAAATTGGACAACCTGTATAATTGATATTCTCCGTTTCCAAAAATTTCAAATGTTTGTTTTTATATAAAATTTAATTGCATGTGCATTGTGCTCACTATATTATATAATAGGATTCTGATATAGATAACAACAATTCTTATCATAATAATTGGACTTTTTGATACCTAACTGATAACATAACCCGATGACCACACGGGGCAAAAGTTGAGAATTGTTCAACTTTGTGGTATCCAAGTTTATATATCGGTAGACACGGTTAACCATAATGGTATATCACAAGTTGCCGAGTGGTTCAACCAATCAGAGAGCTATATTGTATGAACGGCAGATACACGGAGAGCGTGGAATATCGCCTTTAGATTATTTTGTGAATCCCGGTAACGGTTATGAAAACGGAGACGCGTGCTAGGCGGAAACGGGATCGAATTATAATTCGTAATTGGTTTTCTGTTAATACAAAACAAATAAGGTAAAGACTATCGGGCATTCGGAAGACAAGACGATATACAGTATAGGTACAGTCATTTACCCCTTATATATACCATGGATAATCGGTTTTACTATAGTGGTAAAAATTGCGTTTTCCTCCATTCCCTATATCTCTGAAATCGTATTATAATATTAGATAGGTATAGGTGCTATCATCATGCAGTGCACACTTGTCCCGGGTGCCGTTATGATGGGGCCGCAAAATGTAAAAATATTTTAACTTTTTGTTCCGCTTTTGAAGTGGGGTCCCATTGATCACTTTTAATTTTTAATAGAAATTTTGGTAGAAATTGATGAATGACCTATTTTTTTATTTTATTTTTTTTTTGCTTATTCAAAATTTAAAAAGGGGCCCCGGGCGATATATTCTCTAGATCCGGCGCACTGCTATCGTGTATATATCATGTAGGTATAATATGGTGCTGTGATTCGAGCTGCAGTCGAACCGTATTATAGTGACGGAAATATGTGGCGGAATTATTTTTCAATTAAATAATCTTCTTATTATCAGTAAGTTATTTGTCAATATATCGAACTGTTTTGTGTCAACATGTCGTATTTTCTTTCCAGAAGATGGTATATTTATTTTAAATATTGTTTAATGGTTAAAGTGTTAATTATTAATCTAGTTAGTATTATAATGTATAAAGTATTTACAAGTATTTAGGTAATTATTTACAAAATTGCCATGGTATAGAGCCTTCATTATTGAAGTATGACTTAAAACGCTTTCTTACATCACAACCTTCGATGTTAATAAATCCATCTGCCCTTAATATTGGTGATATAAATTGATTGTTCTTCATGATCGTAAAAGAGACGATAAATTTTTTCCATGTAACCATTTCTTAACATATTGTGCAAGCAACCAAATTAAATTCTCACGAGTTGATATGTATTCAAATTTATCGGTTGACAAAACACTTAAAAAATTTGACTCAATAAACCGAAAGCATTTTCAGTCACTTGTCTTGCTCGACTTAGTCTATAGTTGAAAACGGTTTTTGTTATATCGTCTCTACAAGTTTTCTTTGCATAAAGCTTCATTATATTATAATTATGCAGTCTGAATGCTTCATCGCCAACAATAACATAAGGCACGATACGCTTTATCCATAAGTAGTGTAGAATCCTTCGGATAACCAAATGACTCGTTCAAAGTTTGCTTGCCCATAGAGAATTTTAGGAAAAATTCCACTGTCGCCTTCTTTTCCATAAAAACCTATATCTACTACTATAAATTTATAGTTCGCATGAACCATAGCTAATAAGACAATAGAAAAAGTCCTTATAATTATGATATAAACTTCCGGAATTTTTCGGACTACGTATACCTATTTGTTTATGTTTTTCGCTGATTGCTAGAATGCAATTTGGAAAATTCCATTTACCTACAGCTAAATTCTGCTGCTTTGCCTTTAAAATCTACGTTTTTTGAGTCTTGCATAAATATTGGTAATAATTTTACTTTCAAGACAGCCAATGTTTTTTTTAAGAATTCTGCTTATATAGGTGTGATAGATCCGAAAACTAAATGATAATAACCTTAATGATTCATAAGTAGCCACATAAATCTACATAAATAAAACAAATTTGTTTAAAATAATGTACTTGTGTTTTCTATCTAAATCTATTTAATAGTTTGAACACATGTAATTACAATGTAATTACCAATTTTTCAGATGCTGAAATGGGATCTTTTACTCTCATAATTTTGTAAGGTCCAATTCAACTAGTGATAATAAAAATCAAGGTGTTCACGACTAATACGAAAAAACTCACAAAATTTAATGTCGTTTTCGAACAAATGTCTATTTATTAAAATATTAAAATATCCTTCACTTTTGCGGTTTAAAAATAAGGAATCAATTGATTTATTTTTTTTAGGCATTAGATATGAAAATAGTACTTCAATTTCTTTTATTTCTTCTTCGAGTAAGTTTAAAATTAATTTTTTGTTATTTAAAACACACACTTAATAACTCGTTATTCGATATGTACAGACATCGAAGTACTACTGACGTAATTCAGAACTGAGTAGTCGCGCATTGAACACCAATCGGTCACCAGCGATCGGTCGTGGCGATAGGTATGTCTCACACATAATATATTGGAAACATGAACATTTTAAGTAAATATTTTATATAATTTATACTGCGGTCATTCTGAGTTGATTCATTTTTATTTTGTTAAAATATATTCTGAACACCAAAATTCAATAATTATGTGTATACTTTTTGAAAACATTTTGAATACATAAATATTTTATTATAAACATTTTACATATACAATATATTTTGGCTAGGGTATATTAAAAATTAAAATATTAAATTTGTCATATTAAATCACTTTTCTCTGAGTAATTGTAGATTAAAAATGTCGATACGTCTCATATTTTATGTACCATTATTTAGTTCAATAATATATTATTACCTATGTACATTTTTGATTAAACTGTTATCAGAAAGTAATACAATTTTTAAAAAATTGGTATAATTTTCGTTTTTCTATAATACAGTAAAAATTACCTATACATAACGCTTTAAAAATTTAGTATATGATGTTCATCAAGCAAAAGTTCTGCCCCGCCAAATTAAAAAACAAAAACGCGACAGATAAAAACGTAACTAAACGGCAGACTACAGCTCAATGTATGAAAATTAATTTCAGATATGTTTAATAATTATTTAAGCCCTTCAAATTTATAATAAAACTAAATTTATAGGAAAAGATAACGGAGATATAATAATGTCGTACATAGTATTTTAGACACTTTTCCCAGTTTTTGGGTCAGTCGATTTAAGATAAAGAAAATGAACTAATTTAAACAAAATTCTAAATTTAGGATTTATTTAATGTAACAGAGTAACTTACACAGAGAACCTAAATCACTATTTTTTTTTTTTCAAAGATGGAATTTTATCCCCATGGCTCCAAAATTTAACAAATTTTGCTAAAAGTGATAAATTTGTATGCATTAACATATTATGAATAAATATACCAAGTTTCAGCTCGATTAAAGTACACGTAGTTGTAGGTGAGTCTGAATGTATTACAATTTGATGAACGTTACCATGGTTACAGTTGCAAGTGTTATAAATCCGCCACACTTAGTAACTACCACACAATATGTTATTAAGTACGTTTTATTCGTGTCATTCTTAACTTGAAAAATTGCTCCTTTTTATATTTCTTATTCCTCTACCAAAATTTTTAATTATTACATTTTTATTATTCAAAAAACTTCCTAGAAATTTCCTACACATAATCCCTTAAAAATTAATGATATAGGGTCTTCTAGGGGCCTCGCGACTGCGGTTAATTTTGTCATAAGCTACTAATTTTAATTCCAAAAGATCGATACGACGCGTACTTCAATATTAATTTTTAAAACGTTTAAATTTTTTTTTAAACTTTCTGGAAAAATCGTATACAGTACTTTTTTTATTTTTTTTATTTTTACTATAATAATAGTGGTCTAAAGTTTAAAAAAGCTCGTTTTATTTGAAATAGTTTATTAAATATTTGTATTTTAAATAAAACGATTTTTTTAAACTATAAGCCACTATTATTACAGTACAAATGACAAAAATGAAAAATGTACCGTGTACGATTTCTCAAGAGAGCTCTAAAGAATATTAAACGTTTTAGAAATTAATATTGAAGTACGCATCGTATTGATCTGTTAAAATTAAAATTAGTAGTTTATGACAAAATAAACTATAGTCACGAGGCCCCTCATGAGGACTTTAAACCATCCATTTTCAAGGGGTTCTGTGTAGGCAATTTATAAGAAGATTTTTGAATAATGAAAATGTAATAATTAAAAAATTTTAAAATACATTTTAAAAATAATCTCAAAATAGTTTTATATCTGTACTACTTTTCATTGTTGTAGAATCACGACATTTGTTCAAAAATTACTTGTGGATTTCTGATTACGGTTTGATCAAAAATGATCATAAGTCCACGAGCTAAAAGAAACCAATGCGTTATTCTAAACAATATTCAACTTTCATTAAAAAAATAATAATGATTAAAATGATTTGATATCATCAGAATGCCAAAAAAAGTTCGTAGAGTTTTTCTTACAAAGTTTACATTAAAAAGTCATTAGAAAAATGTTATTAGAAATGCAAAGGAAAATTTCTTGGTGGTTGTAGAACACAACACCTTATAAATAATTATTGTCTACATTGACATGATTATATATTCAAACACCGAATATAATAATGCGAAAGAAACTTTTAAAATTCGATAGAAAATTTCACTTCGTTATACATTACATTATATTATACCTACGTTTACATGTTCTACAACCTCCAAGAGATTTTTCTTTGCATTTTTAATAACATATTTATAGTGGCTTTCTAATGGGAACTCTGTAGAAAAAACTCTAGGAGAATTTTGTTGATTTTAAATCATTTTTTAACTATTATTATTATTATTTTTTTTTTTCTAAGAAAATAGAATATTGATTGGAATAACGCATTTTAATTAGCTGGCGGACTTGCATTTTATTTTGAGGTTTTTTTTTAAAAGATTTAATATAATATTCATATTATTAATGAATTTTTAAGTTTAAATATATAATATAATATATAGTAAATGGTTAAAATACGATAAATTTCAGTATCAGTGAGTGGTACAAGGATCACTGATGTGCTAAATTTTCCTATAAATGCACAACGTGCATTTATGTGTAGACGTTCTAGCGCGATTTGTTCAGAGTGAAACTCACTTGCGATATCATTAAAAACCGGACGCTCATAAAGTATACTATATTAATTCATACATAATGATAATATTATTATTATTATTATATTGTCGTTTTTACTATATAAATATAATATATTATTGTGTATGCGTACATCGCCGACATGATGTTTATACCGCCCGTCGGGCGATCGCCGCTGTTGAATCGGCTGTGTAAATGAAAACCCAGTAAAACGACCTGTAGGTATCGAAAACGAATATTTGGGCAAATAAAGAAGAAAAACGCATGTTAAATGTGCATAAATACCAACAATGTCGTAGACAGATAACGCGCTCTGCTAAGGAATGATTCATATAAAAAATGGAATAAGACTTGTCTTACAAGCCAATAAATGTTTTATGTTTCGTTTTTTTCTCATTCATTAAAACATTATTGCATATAATATAGTACAATGAACATACAAATATTTAATAAATGCAAATATTTATGGACGATAAATACACTGTAATATTATCATTAAATACTATACGATATAAATATAATATAATCAATATAGAATGGCGGAACATCGTTGTATTGAATTGGCCGATTTAAGAATAGCAGCAGTTCAATGCAAATGGAATAATAGTTATTTGAAAATATACGCATAAGTAAAAAAAAAAACATTTATATTACGTATGTAATTTATTTGGAGAATATTTCTTTAATGTAACCTTAAATAATTCCTATAAATCATTCTTGTTTAGTATTATGATCAAAATAGAGATAATAGACTATCCATACTCGTATTATGATAGTCAAGAGTACGATTCTGGGTGTTCATTCCGTATATTCCATTTATTCATATTAATGTTAAGAAATTAGAATAAATGTATGAATAGAAAAATATGTTATGCTGAAAAAATAACTTTGTCACTCGATTGTCATGTTTACTAAATTAGTGGAAATGTAGGGACCCCCACTGCGATGATCCGTCCCACCGAACTACGGACGCTTTTGAATTTTTGTCAACTATGCAGCAATTTTACACATAAACACAATTAAATATGTACCTAAGGGTCAAATGGTCGTTTCCAATTTTTTTAAATTCCCCTTTTACATAAAATAGTTAAAAAATACTCCACTGACAGTACATGCGACATGCGTACATAGTATATCTACATTATAAATTATAACAACGATTTTTTCTTTTGTCCACTTTCGAGATCGATCATGATTTCCCCGAGATATTTTTCTAAACTAGATTCATACTTAAAATATAAAACAAAACGCGTTTTAAAATAACCACACGGTCGTGCATTCCAACGAAAGCTGTATATTATTGTTTAATTGTTTACAGTAGGTAGGTATATGTATATTATTATAATATTTTAATGGGTTTTATATTATACGTGGCCAAAAGACGAGCAGAGGTGGGTACACCGGGAAGAGAAAATAACATACGAATGAGAGGATTAATTAAAAACAACTTAATCGGACATTCTTATCACGTTGCGCGCCGACTACCGTTTTGGGCGGGTGATCGTATTATTATTATCATCGCGTTAAATCTGAAAGCGATTCTGATGAGCCGCGGATAAGTCGTCTCGGCGGTACCTGTACGTACTCGTTTCGTTGCTCGGGTCGGCGAACACACTGTAAACATTTTCCTATAATGATATTATACACACGCCGTAATATTAATAAAAATATGTCTATTATATTATATATATATCATATATTTGTGTGTTTTTTGTCCAGTTTGTACACTATGGCCGCTATTCCCATTCGGGCCGGCAGTAGTTACAAGTAGCTGAGCTATATATACGGATGGTAATAATATGTAGTAGTTTTATTATTATTATTATTATTATGATAATATTTTGATTTGTTCGCCCGCGATTGTTGTGTTTGTACGTTACATTATAGTATCGCGTGTCCTGCAGCGGGACGTCGAAACACTATACATATTATATACCTACCCAATATAAGTTTTTATTCCTCGGGGACAAACAAATATAATACGTTTCGTTATTTATGGAGGTAATATATCGTTTTACGTATAAATACGTACGATTCGTGTATTTCTGAATATTATATTATAATATATTATGTTATTTTATTATTATTATTATTATTATTATTTTTTTTTTTCATATGCTCGGCTTCTATAAGTACACTCCGGATGGGCCCCGGGCGACGAAAACGGCCGTGTTCGCGTGATCCGCTGACGCGGGGAGAAACGAAAAGGAAAAGCCGACGCGTCGTAAAACACGTGTCCCGGAGGAGGTCGCCACCGCGTGCGTGCAGGTGGACGCTGGCCAAATCGATTCCGCTCGTCTCCCCGGGAGTTCGACATTTGTAACACGTCTGATATTTCAGTATGTATGTATTCGAGTATCGCATAGTTAGAAGAAAAAAATAAAAATAATAGCACACATTCGGTCGATTCTCGCAGTTAATATCATTTATACAGGATGAATCAATAATGTGCACGGGCGCACAGCCGATTTTAACAACGCTTATACAGTGAAACCTCCACTAACGGACACCTCCGAATAGCGGACATATGGACTCTCGTAATAATGTAATATTACGATAACAAACTCGGTAAGGGACGATAAGATTACGACAAATTCGGTTGTCGCTTCGCGAAAAAGTCGACATTTTAGATTACCGTAAAAACAACGGAAACGTAGGAATTCGTGCACTCGCAGAAAAGTTTCAAGCTGGAAAAACACAGATTGCGGATATTGTGAAGAAATTTATAAAGCGTGGGTTGAAAATGGAAATGAAGAACGTAAATTAACGAAATTAAGAAAATGTGAAGGTAATGCGATTGATGACTACGAACTATTGGTTTGGTTTAGTAAAACTCGGGAAAAAAATTTGCCAATTTCTGGACCAACAATAATACAGGAAAAGGCTAAAGAAATTGCTGAAGTTCACGGATTAAATGACTTTAAAGCTTCAAACGGGTGGCTTGAAAAATTTCGAAAAAGGCATAACATTTCGTATAAATCTATCTGTGGGGAAGCTTCAGCCGTTGATAATATAGCTGTTAATGAAAATGTATCCCCTCTGAATAACGGACACCTCCAAATAACGGACAAAATTTCGGTGACCGAGAGTGTTTCACTGATTCAGAGGTTTCACTGCGTATAAGGAGATGGGCACACGCCCATTTTTCAAGGGTTTCTATAATGCACATATATAGACAATTTTATGAAAAATAAAAATCTAACAATTCAAAAACGTTCATGTATATTTTAAAAGTAATTTATATACCTACTTACTACGATAGTGCCTATTTTTTTTTATTGTTGTATACCTACGGTTTTTGGTTCGAAACAAATATGCGCTTTAAGGTACGGTGGTTTCCAAGACACGACATGTGGCAGACTGACTGGTCTCCGGAAACAAGTCTTGGTCAATTGCGCCAAATATTTTTGGATTACCTGCAGTGTCTTTATATATATATCTTTTGTGTCGGTGCATATTTTATCATGGATTAAAAAGGTGAACATCAATTGCGCTAGTAAAATATCAGGTATACGGTATAGGTGTGGTGCAGCGAAACATGAAAATAAAAATGTGGTGTTATCAACGTATCAACGTTATCTATGTGTTATATTTTGCAAACAATACGTATATACGCAGTTGAAAGTATATTATTCTTGTGATTTGGATTTATAACAATTTATAGGATAAGCACTCAAGTGTATTTTAATATAGGTAATATAATATTTATTTACTACACTTCATACACAAAGTATGAAAATAGAGTAGAGTTAAGCTTAAGATCAATATTAATAAAAATCTAAATATTCCTCAATATCATCTGGCGCAATTGATGTATACCCCTGAATACCGTCCGGCGCATTTGAAGTATAGAATTTTTTGTTACCTGCGATTTTCGGCGCAATAACTGATGTAAGTATACCCGTCTTAGCGACCTGTCATTGAAGGCTGACTGATTTTCTAGTGGGCCGTTTCCTCCAAAATTTATTTTCCTAAAAGAAGGTCTATTCCGTTTCCTTCACTGACCATAGATGGGTAACGTATATTTATTATTAAGTGTACTTCTTTTAGTTGCACCTAATTAAACCGAACCGAGTCATTCAGACAGTTTAAATTGAAAATACTCCCCAATTTTCTGTTAAATACCACGCCGAGTAAATAATATTGCAAATTAAATACCTACGTTTGAAGTATACGTGTTTACTGTTTATATAAAATATATTAATGAAACAAATGTTTAGAAGAAATTAGATAGTACATATTTTATCTATGGAGGAAAAAATAATTTATTTATTATATTATTTTTGGATAAAAATGGAATTTGATTTTTGAAGAAAATGGTACCATCCTTTTAGGCACGTCAGGTGGCCGAGACCAGTCGTTGTGACTTCGTGTAATTTTCAAGTTTTTTTTTATTATAGTATTTTCCAAGTTATATAGGTAAGTGAATATTTTTTGTCTATTAATAAAAAAATTACAGAAACGGGAATTTGTTTAATAGGCACCATATAAATTACAAAATATAGTGCAATATTTGAATGTTAAAAACGCTTTTTCAACAATTTCAAAATATTACAATTCTAAAAAAAAAACACAATCATAATTAATTATGTCATTTTGGTTTTAGGCGATGGTTGCGTTACATCGTTCTTGGACCTGCGCGATCATCGGTCACGACCACCAATTACGGGGACACTTTCTATTTTTATGTATAAAAATTATTTTTTTAAAAAAAAATAAATAATTTGCTTAACTTTTATGCGAATTAATATTTTGCAAAACCCATTTTGTTGTTTTTGACAACGATATTGTCTTCAAAACATGGTATATTTTGTAATAGGCGTTTCAACTCTAAAATAACTTTAAGAAAATAAGAAGTAATAAAAGTTCGTTTTTTGTGGACATTTTTTACTACTGAAAATAATTTGGTATGGCGTCCTCTTAAGGTCGCAAATCAGCAGTCGCGCATAGGAAATAAGTCTATAGGAATAATATTATATACGCAGTGGGACGGTGATCGTCACGGTATTACAATACAATTTTTGTCAGTGGTTTTCAATGGGGAGCACGTTAAATTTCTGCGTGACCATCCGATTTGCTACATCAATGTATATGTAAAGCTAAATAGCGCCTACTATACAATTTTAGATGATAATAATTTAGAGATAACTTCATTAGAGTTTTACAAGTTTCTAAATATTTAGCTCATTTCTGAAGGTATATACAGAGTGATTTTTTTTTATCGTGAACCAAGGCATATCTCGAGAAGTATAAATAATTTTTGTAAAATTTAGTTATCTATACATTTAATGTTGTATATTTTTTCATAATTTACAATTTTTATTTCTCTCCCTTGTTTGTTAATGATATATCAACTTGTGATTTTCAAATGTTAACCTATAATAATTTAAATTATAAATCTTAGAGAATATAATTTTTGATTTTTTAAATCCGATAAATATTTCCCGAGTAAAAGAAGCATTGAAATTTTAGAGTGGCGGAATAAACAAGTGTACCTACTATAATAGCATGTAATAGATTATAAAAATGACCTACTACAGTAATTCTCCACTTCGCCGCGTCTTGAAATTATTTGGTGATTATTACTCTAGAAATATTTATCAAATTTAAAAAATGTGTAAATCTTCATAAAAATATATTTTTTAAGAATTAATATTTAGATCATAAGTTGCAATTTGAATGTTGATATTATAGTTTTAGAAAACAAGAGATTGAGATAAACATTCTTAATCATGAAAAATATAGAATTAAGTAGGTATACAAATAACTTTCTGAAAATTTTTTACTAAAATTATTTATTCTTTTTGAAGTATAGCCTGATAAAAAAAGTTTCACGATAACAAATCACCCTATAATATATACAAATGGAAATATGGAAGTTTGATTAAAAAAAAAAAATACATGACTTTATGAATTTTGGTTTTATGGTATTTAGTATTCAATTAAAAATATCTTCTCGCTATGGTCAGAATCTAAAAGGACTTTATCCGTGTTTTCTCTATGGATTCTTTTTTATATGTTATAAATATTTATTGGTTGATGAAATATGATCATTAAAAAAAGTCGTCCAGACACTGATAGTGGAAGTTAGTCCATTGTCCCTTTAGTCCTCGTACAGGATAGTGTATTATTATTAATTATATCAAATATTGCAATCATTGCATTCGAAAGACGATGACGTTTGGTATATTATAAAAAAAAAAAATATATATACATCACTGTAAAACCACTATAACTACTCTATACTAACTCTCATAATCTAAAATATAGCCGGTCATTATAGGGGCTAATATAAGCACTTCGTTTGTAATTTTGTTTGGTGGTGGGTGCTTTGAACTGGGAAGTAATTTATTTTTAGAAAACTTAAGCTCGATGATAACAATTCCAAAAAGTTGTCTCCAGTAAAAAAAACATCATTGTAAAACCTTTAACCCAAAATCTAAAAATGTCGTGTCGGTTGTCAAATGGCTTGACATTGACTACCTATAATCAACGTGTTTAATGGTTAACCACATATATATATATATATATATTATATATATATATATGTGTATACGTATAACTAATTTGTGACTAATGTATTTCAATAATATAATTGCAGATTATTGTGTGGTTTTCGTTGGGTCAAAAACCACGCAATTATTTACGTTTAAATTTTCAATTATTTCGTACTGTGCGCATTATTTGACGCGTTGATATAAAATTCGAATTTCCGCAACAATTATTAAGTATCGATATTGTGTCGTACCTATAATATAATATAGTAATCAGTTTCCATACGTGTGATATTACAATATTGGGCGTTCGCTCGTTTTCAGTCCAAAAAACATCGGTAACATCCACCTGTGCTTTTGATCGGTATTTATATAATTATGCAAACGACATGGTACCTATTTATTCTCGTGCAGGTTATAATATGGTTTTGGATTTAAGTCCGCACAGTGCCGAGCAGCCACGTCGGGAACTGTTGTACTATATGTGTATATTTAAATACGTAAGTAATTTATGACTTATTTAACATTTTAATTTATGTACTCCACGAAACCGTCCGCACGGGGAGACATGCATATGAAACACACTCTCATTGTTCGAATGGTACAGAATAAAATACAATGATTAAAGCACGCGGAGTCTGCGCGCAAAGAACCCTATATATATATATATATATCGTATATAGTAGGTATATGTAGTTTCTCCAAAAGGAAGACGCAACAATCGTATTTGTCCTGTTCGAAAATAATCCATGTTCCTTTCATTGCGTAGTACATTATAAAACGATCACAGAGTTTTAATTGAAATTATGTATTTATACATATTATATTATATAAAAACACTTTTCTCGTGTCCATATATGATTATATAGATTTTCTACATATATATATATATACGTATAGTTGACGAATTAACGTTAACGTTTAGTAAAAAATGTCCTATCGGAAATTAATGTCACCATCGCGCATAGGTATAATATACTTATATAGGTACCTACATATTATATATACCTATATATGTTACGTATAAATGCAATTTACTTAAGACATAAAACGAAAAACAACTTTTTTTTTTTTTTCTAACAACATAATAATAATATATAATTTGTTGTTTTGCGCTTTGATCTCATGCCGTTCGTATACATTATATTATAATATAAACTAAAACGATACGATAATTATTATTGTACAAACTTTAATATGTATATAATGTATATATTATGATACTAACACTAACTCTCGATGGCGATAACAGTATATCAAACTCGTCGTCGTCTTGCAAAAGGGTTTTCGTGTAATTTCGTTTATACCACGGCGTGAAATATCGTACCGGTAATGTTTCAGTGTCCTTTTGGAAATCGGAAGACGCTATAAGAAAGTGGCTGTTATAATATTATGCGCGCGTTTCATTATTAGGTCTGACGAGAAAAAAATAAAATAAAATAATGTAGTCGTTCTAATAAAATTAATTCAATAGTCGTACGGTCCACATACATAATGCAATAATGCACGTATAGGTATTAATCCATACACGTATGCACATAATATATATATATATATATACCTAATAATATAGCCAACGCCGATATACCCACTGACAAATTATTCCGGTTCGGAAAACGATTTTATTAAATTGAAAAATAAATAAAGTAAATACTCCGACCACCACCGATGTGTCGTTTAAACCGTCTTATCAAGTCGTATATAAATAGTAATATTTTATTTACGAAATAAAGTAATATAATATTAGATAAGAACCCCGGCCCCTTTCCGGCCGTCCGTGAAGCCGTGTCGGTTTTTATCACGGAAAGATGTTTTTTTTTTTTTTTTTTTTTTTTCTGTTCATTTTTATTGCGGAAGCGGTTTAAAGGTGTTGTTTTTGTTTTTTTTACGAGTAGTCGTTCAAGTGTCCGGTCGGACATAATAAAAATAAGAAAAAAATGAAGCCACACAAGGAGGATTTGGATATAATTTATACGCGCGTACCAGCGCGTACCACCTATATAGGTATACGAAATCTGTCCGGACCGTTTTTTTTTGACACGGTTTCCGTGGGGGCGCGCTCGCGGTGTAGTAAACCGTAGTGTATTAGTATAGACTGGCGCCAAAACACTTATGTGACACACGCGTGATCGGATCAACTCAGTAACGTATATTATAATATAATATAACATTATGGATTTCTGAAATTAAATCTCAGCGTTGTCAACGAGGCCTGAAGCGGTCTGTGGGTACATATAGAGGTTCATTGGAGAGCTGGGTGAGCTAATGGTGTACCTATTTACACGGGTTTGGGGGGGGGGGCCGACGACGCACACAGATCTGCCTTTTGCCCGTGGCATTTTTATGTGTTGACATAGAATTTTACCATTAATTTACCTATAGGTACATCGAATGAAAAAATCGTAAGTATAGGGTTGGAGGCGATTCGCATATCGACGTCATAAGCGGAACTAAAACTACCGGACATTTTTATTAGACTGGGTAAAAAAAAAAATTGCTGCGTCCATAATTTTACTGCGTGTTCTACCCATTTATCATTTTCAAACCGTGATTTCTGAAAACTGTGAATTCGATCTTTGGATATTTTTTGGAATTTATTTTGGATTGGTGTAGACAAGTGTATTTGGCAAGGTCCCTTTAATAATTTTGTTTCTTTTTCCAAACGATCAGATGAATACGGTAAACGACTGTAAACGAAATAAATCATGATAATATCATTATGTCATTATAATATCATTATTATCGATGATCGCTCCTTAGATTTAAAAATAAACATTTTTTTTTTTTTGGTCTTTGGTTCTCAAAAAATAGGTTACCGTTTTTATGCCCTGTGAAAAACTTTAAATTGCTTTAAAAAAATGTACTAAATATTATATTAAATTTGTTATTGTTGTTAGTATAGTATCTATATATTAAATTATATATTTGGTGTAAAATTCAAGATTTAAGAATAATTTTTTTGGAATTACGAAGGAAGAACAAGAATACATTTGGACAGAATAGTGTTTTATCGTTTTTATGTTATTGTTTTGTAGTTTTTCCTTGTGCTTATATTTTAAAAGTTAAAAAATTCGAAAAATGACCTTTATTCTCATACAATTTGCTACAGAAAAATGGTTACAGATATAACGATTGGCTCAAGATTTCTGGTTATAAAGTTGTTTCTAGAAAAAAAAAAGAATTGTTATAAAACTCGCTTTGCTCAGAATCTAAAATTTTGATAATATTGATAAAAATACCTATTGAACCAACAAAATTACCACAATTTTAATGTTATTATAAAACCGACAATCATTTTCTTCAATTAATAATCATCTATTTGTAATTTTTACGATATATTGTTATACAAAGTAAAGAATTTAACCAAACAACTTTTTCATTCATATATAATTAACTCACGGAAGGATAAAAAGAATTACGATTACCTATGTACCTAAGTATCTAATCTATTAATACCTATACTTATAAGTAATAAATTCAGTATTTATAAATGCAATTTTCTCAAAATATAACTTTTTTAAGGTGGCGTGCATGATTGAAGGAAAAGTATTTGATCAATAGACTTGATGTTAACATTTTCTGTAAAATGATCTCAAGTTTTTCTAAATAAACTAAAATAACATAAAAATATTTGTAAACTTCATTATTTACGTTATTGTTGTGGAAATAAAGTAAACTATTTTCGTTGAAAATCGCATTTTTAAGTTGTCTAAATTATTTGTTATAAGTTATAACATTTTAATTTTTTTCCATTTCATAGTTCATCTATATAAATGATAAATATACTACTAATAATAATTGATTTTTTTTTTTCATTTTCATCAAAAAAATAAGCCCTGCAGGTTGCACTTCAATAAGTCATATTGCTGACGAGATTTTAGATTTAAAATTAGATAGGTTGAATCTGATATTAAAAACAAATATACTTTTGATTTTTCCAAGAAGTATAATAAATGAAATATGGTCCAAATTTCAGAAAAAATGGTTTCATATTTTGATCAAAAAATAATTGAAAAGTTTATATAGCTTTTAAGATTTTAAACCATGAGCCCTTAACTGGTAATAAATCCAATTTGTAATTTTCAATCGTAATATTTTTTCAATGTATTTAGGTACTTCAGTATATTTGGACCAGAGTTGATGACCCGCATGTATTAATGATGTATAATGTATATAAAAATATACCTATTATATAATATTGTAGAACTTAATAAGTGGAAATTAAAAAATTAATAATTAGTTTTGTCAAAATTTTTAGGTAATTACGTGAAAATATAAAAATATAATAGTAAAAATATTTCGACACCGAGTCTTCGGAAATAAATTAAATATTTTCAGTGCTACGTATTATTTCGTTGGATATATAGTCTGCGGCATTACGAACCACGTAGAAAATATTATAGGCGTAAACGTATAGTAGGATATTGTAAAATGTTGATACGAAATTTAGTTGCTTTCACGTGGTTCACCTGTAACGGATCTGTGCCAATCATATAAAACTTAAATTAGAAACGTTTTGTTCTATTTCGTGGTGTACATTATGTGGTTTAATATAATCTGTGATTCCTATTCACTTGTTACGCATATACTTTATAGTTTATACACATTTTATTACGGTACCTAATAGGTAAATTATTTTACGTGTCGGCTGCAATATTGTTACCAAGTTAGGTTAGGACTGCGCTACCATAATTATATTATCAAAGGCGGAGACGATAAACCGGGACAAGGTTGTGTTTATACGAGTAAAGACGTTAATGAGGATAAAATTCAAATATATATGAGATCATATCTCCTCAAACTGCAGCCAGTTATCCGCACGTCATGGATCTCACACGATCGGCCGAGAGTTTTGCCGTCGTATCGTATAGTCGTATCGGGTTCGATTTAGATAATAGTAATAACCGTCCATGGTTGTATACGAGTGTAAAAGACCTACCTAATGAGTAATAACGTTATTGTGTCGACGACCAAAACCTACATATATATAATAATTATAATATGTGTGTTATGTAAACCAGATAGTATCTAAACTATTTGTATATGCATGCGGTGTGTATACTGTGTAGGTGTCCGATCCTCGTTAATAGAAAAAAAAAAAGGGGAGAAAAACTTCTATCGGAATCCGAGTGATTTAAATCCGTAGGTACCGGATGTGAATTTGCTGGGCTGTTGAAAAGGGTACCTACGGTATGTACGATTGTTACACGAATTTCCTTATTTTAACCCGAGTCACGATAATATACAGGTTTTCGTTTATCGTTACAAAATTGGACCTCAAATGAGTATTTCGATAAATAATTTTCAATTAAATTAGCATTTTTATTAACAATAAATAAATCACAATGTAAATCGTTGCAAATATGTGGATTGAATTTAAAGAATGTATGTTTTTCACAGTCAATTATATGCTTCCGTATAGGAAAAACAAATAATTTTATGTTTATATATAATACGAGTATGTACACCAAACGGAATCACCAAAACCATTGTACCTACTTATATTCAAAGATATTGCAATGATCTTATAAATTAATCGAATTGCAGTAAATTTAATTAATGTGGTGTATTAGATTATATTAAAAAATAAAAAATAACGCTAAACTCATCAATAATTATTTATTACCTATATAATTTTGATTGTATTATATTTCACACCACTCTCATACCGTCAAAACTGTTCATAGTTAAGTCGGGTAATACAGTTTATAGGCGTGTCTACGTGTCGTTCATATCATACACAGGCATGACCTGCAAAATCAGCCGCAAATTTAAATTTTGTCTGAATTACCATGTTCTGTGCTATATTACAAATATATTCATGACAACATTTATATATCTGTGGCTAATATAAATTATATCTACTATTATAAAT
>JAIPRL010005476.1:0-31977 GCA_025469235.1 Pemphigus obesinymphae | reverse complement strand
CCGTTTTTTTTTTTTTTTTTTTTTTTTTTTTTTTTTTTTACCAACAATCAGATGACCGTCAAAAGAGGGGGGGGGGCACTTTTACATTTCGAACCCAAATGATAGTCAATTTAAAAATGACAATTTTATAAATTAAATAAAATAACTAGTTTTTTTTTTTTTTAGAATATGCACATTGCAAAACCAGCTAAATACACAAAAAAAATACGTTATAAATATTGGAATTCTCGTAATTTTCGACGTGAACTACTCAAAATTCTTCCTATAGGTTGTGCACCATTGATAGCTATAAGGTAACGGATTTTTACGAATACCCGTTCGAATACATTAAAATCGAAAACTTTATATTTAATTGCGTAAGTATCATATGTGTAAAATATTATAGATTATAGCGACCATGCGTCCCGTTTTTCAAAATTGCATCCCTTTGTCCCGGTAAACATGTTTTGTCCCGCTTTTAGAAGTGGGCTCTTGTTTTTTTTTATTTATTTACAAAAGATTATGAATAACTATTTATTTCTTATTTACCTTTTAACGTATACAAATAACATCCTCAATGTTTCAAATATGTTTATAAATATATAATATAATATATGTATAAATTATATGCTTAAAACAAATATATATATAATAATAATAGCACTACTAGAGGTATACTTAATATTATTTGCGTTATGTTGATTTTTCTTTCTTGCTTTTGAAATAATATTGATGTAAAATTGATCGAAAAAGTAAATTAGGTTTTATGTTATGAGTAAACGAGCATTTCAGATTTGCATAATTTTTACATATTTCTCATTCACGATATACATGTACCTATATATAATGTACAACTTGTATAGAAAAATTTATGTGCTTGGATTAGAACTCGATTTATTTAACCGAAATGAATATACTTCTGTTAAAAAATATAAACAGATAAAACAATTTATATCAATGTAACTCTCAAACTTACAATTTATTATTATAACAAATAAAAAGATAAGATAAATAAATAAAAACTCTTTAGATATATTGTGTAGAGTCGGATTTTTATCAATAGCGATTTCAATGAAAATATATCAAGAGATAGAAATGTATATTATTTGCAAAATAAAATAATTTTATACTTTTATATAAAGTCATAATATATTTTCAAGAATATTTATTATTTGAAAAGGTAAAATTATTGCGTAATAATTACAAATGTAATAAAAATATTTACTCATTTACCGATATTTCTTTACCTACATAAAAATAAACGAAACGTTTAATATAACATTTACTTTTAATTTGAACTTCTAGTTAAATTCATTGTTTATTTAAAACTTTTTTCTCCATCATTTTAATAAACATATTTATTAATCATTGCTTTTATATTTACATTTAATTCTGATCGATAATTCCATTTGTTATTTATTTATTCATTTTTTACTTTTTTTTTAGACATTATAATTTAAGTGGGTTTTAAAAATAACTAATAAGTATTTTAATACCTACCTAGTAAAATTTCTGTA
Organism: Pemphigus obesinymphae; assembly: GCA_025469235.1. Classification (NCBI taxonomy): domain Eukaryota; kingdom Metazoa; phylum Arthropoda; class Insecta; order Hemiptera; family Aphididae; genus Pemphigus; species Pemphigus obesinymphae. The sequence goes on along the minus strand of JAIPRL010005476.1, from coordinate 30,481 downwards.
TACAATTAAATATAAATATATTTTAGTTTGCGTTCATATTGTAGACTAACCTACAAAATATATATTATTGTAAATCTATAGGTTTGTGAAAATACAAAATGGATTTTTTTCTCACTAAAACTTTAAAAAATTCCACTGCTAAATTTATTTTATACTCGTTGTATCTAAATGTTTTCATTTTTATACAGTTATTTCATTTGTGTAGATATTGAATTTTTATTTATTTATATATAAAAATATACCTACCCGAACGTAATAATACTATATACTTATAGAAAAAGGAAAATGTTTCTGGCTGGTTTCCTATCACCGTTCACTGTCAATAAGGGGTAGGATGAATCTCTATATAAATATGATGACAGCGAATATTTGGACATGATATATAGCAGACTGGCGGAATTCGTGAAAAATTACCGCCGTCAAAGTCCTTCAAATCGCGTAGAAAATATACAAACCAAAAGCATTGCAGTTGAAGACGTTTTCAAGTTATGTTATGCTCATAATATTTTTTTGTACACATATTTCTGATGTGAATGACCGATATTGGATTATGAAAGTAATGCAATTTAGCGGATTTCCAATAAGATTAATTGCAATGGCGTATTCACTTGAGATGTTATACATAATGTTTCACATCTTGTCAATTTTTTTCCCTCTTTTTCGCAGTCCATTAGTCGCCAGGGTGGGTTTGATCATATTGTTAAGGCCATGCCATAATGGTTTATTCTTCGAGTTCAATGGGAAAAATGAGTAAAAAAAAAAAAAATGAGCAAAAATACATCGTCGACGAGGGTGGAACGCACTGAATTCCATTTACGCGTCGACTGCGCGATGAACTTGACTCGTATATTACGACGCTTATATGCAATTTAAGCGAATAATATTTTTTTCCTCGTTCATTTATACGGGAAATAATAATTTTAAAAAAAAAAAGCTTAAAGTGTATAGCTTAACAAATTTCACCGGGAAAAAAATGCGACTTTATATCAAGTACTTTAATTTAAATTCTGACTATACAAATTGCCGTTTAACTATATTTTTTATATATTATATATTATCTATATGTGTTTATAAAAGTGTTTTTTTTTTTTTTTTTTACATTAAGTGTGACAGATAATTATTTTTAGTTAATATAAAGTAAGATAATTAAACCAGCTTCTATAGGAACTTAATCATTTTAAGATATATTAAAGTACTATATTACATTTTATGAACTTGAACTTGTATAATGATAACTATTTATATAAGAATATATATTCGGTTATAATTGTATGCCATCAGATGTAAACATGATTAAAATATACTTTTTATTTTGTTTGTTTATATACACATTTTATTATCCGTAAATTTAATATTATACTCTATAATTCTATATCATATATATATATATAAACAATAAGTTCTATTTATAAGCCAAAATGACGAAAGTTCGCTCATAAATAAGTTTTCCAGAAACAGTAATACGCGTGCTTTAATATTATTATAAAAGTTTTATTGTGGGAAAAATAACAAATATAAAATGGGTAAGAAGTCAACCATACTGTTATTTCGGTTTAAATTTTGTAAAAAAAAAACTGGTATATATAATATATAATAATATATAATATATATAATATATAATCAATTATCATAAAAAATTATGAAATGTAAAATATTATAATACAGTGTTATCGTATATAATATTTAAGTGTCTATTATTATTCGAATGAAAATATTTTATCCTCTTAAATACAATATTTTTATTGCATTTTCGTTGATGTTTTTAACATTTTGATGTAATTTTATCGTAAAATATTTTTTATTGCAAACAACCATAAAACTTTAATACGCGAAGTCCTTTGAAACCTGACGGTTGAACGAAATTGTAGAATATCACTGCGGCGACGGCTTTCAAAATATTTCGAACTTACTAGAGTTTCAAACTATTTTGAATAAAAAATAATATATATATTACGTACGCGTAGTATCATATTTCTTCCCTTGGCGGTTTAGCATTGCATTTTCGATTTTATGGATATATCGACGTATATGGCGAATTTACCAAAATTGTTGCGCTATAAAAATATAAAAACATGTATTTTCCAGGCAAATATTTTTGGTATTTTCAACGATTTTTCTAAAAATCCATTCGTCCTTTTGTCGTCAAAATAGAAACATTAATGTACCAATTTATATAAATAATTATTTTATGTATATGAAATATTATTGTACACATCGTATAGTTATGATTCCCATGAACCCATAAAACTATATATATTTTCACGAAGATATCTTATATTGAATCACATTAATATAGTATGTAGCTGTTTTTTTTCACACGATTCCGAATGGAAAGTATATATTATATATTTTTTTGTCACATCTACGAATATTTTAAAAACTGGTCGTTCAACATTCGATCTTTTGAAAATGGATCGCGTATAGTGAGAGATATATTTGCATCTATACTGTTCTTGGAGATGGAAAAATAATTGTAGAGGGCTGAGGAGGGGGTATGTGTTGATTAGGAAATGTGGAGAGTTTTAATAAACATTATATTTGGATAATCAATTTTGGGAATTAATTTATTTGTTTTTAAATGTCAGTAATTTTAAATATAAAAATTAAAAAAGATTCTTAATAAATTTAAAGATTAAAGATACATAGTTTTTACCGTGTGCATCTTAAAAATTACTGAAAATTTGAAAACTGTGACAATAGAATAGTCTGTTATAATAATTATATTCATAAAAGTGAAAAAATAAAGTCAATTATATTTTAGTAGCGTTTAAATGATATATTACGATACCTTTTACAGAAATTCTACGCGTGGAATAATTTTAATGGAATTTGTAGTATTAGACGTTAAGACTATACATTCAAACCTCAGGTTAATCTAATCAAAATGTAGCCATATCTAAATTATTTTTTAAAATTCTTGAAAAACGATTTGTTCTATCACATTTTATCAAACTGAGTTTTGATTACAGGGCCATTTTATTATTGCTTTCAGATTTTCAACGGTTAATAATACATACTTTAAAATAATATATTAATTTATATATTAACTAGACTTCATACGGTATTTTTAAACTTTCACAAATTACTTACACTAGTTAATATTATATTTTAATATAAAAAATACTCGAGAGGGATATATTCTTTTACTCCCCCCCCCTATCCGAATAATTTTGGTACTGACCTACTATTTCGACCGTCTATCGTATTATCAACGTCTGTTTAGGGAGTTAACGCAGAAATATTTCTTAAAAATACGTCCCCATTTTCGGTTCTCTAAAATTCCAAAAACTGTATTTTAAATGTTTAATAAAAACGGACGATCAAATAGACGGACCAAGTGTTTGAAATGCAAAACAGACAATTTCCTACTCATTGATTAAAACCGGTAGTGCGTATAGATAGATAACATACAGACCACCGTCGGACCATGTACAACTGCTTTGCGGGGCAAATAGTTCATAGCGATGGTAGGTAATCGAATAATTAATCCAGGTTTAAAGTAAATCAACCCTAGGTTTCATCAATATTCATAAACCGAAAGTTAATTACTATGTTAATGAACATTTCAACGCCAATTATATATATATATAAGCGTAAAGGAATTTTTCATTTGTATCTGCTCATTTATTATGTTTTTCGCAAGACACTCGTCGTAGATTATATTGCATTTGAAAACAATAATAATAAATAATGTCTATTAATAAAACGATTGTGAGTAGTGTTTTCTTGTAGCACCTATACCAGCAACTATCAATAAATGATTAAAAACCGATTTAAACTATTTGATCGTCATTTGACTTCAAAATAATATATTTCAACAAATAGCTTTAAAGAATTAAAAAAAAAAAAAAACTGTCGTATTCAATTTTTAGTTATTAAAACCCAAAATTTTGATTACTTTTAATGATTTTAACATTAATGAAATAAATAAATATTACTATAAATAACGATAAATTGGTAAAAAAAAAAATCGTTAATATTTTATCACGTCAATAAGATATTATAAGAATAGTATACGTGTAGATAGGGTGCCGATTTTAAGCTTCTACGAGACCATTATTTCAGGTATAACGCGAAAATAGTCAATACAAACACGTGTTTTCCCGTTTTTAAGAAATTTTCTGTTAGTTTTACGTAAATATGTACCAGCTACTATTGGTCGAAGGTTTATGTTTTTCTAATGCCTTGTGAAATATTCAACCACAAGTTTCAAGTTTTAATTTCACTGTAAATACTTAAATGGTTTGTGTGTATGTGTGTTTGTTCATCGTATATGAACGCATTTTATTACCGCATTATTATTTTAATAACCGTTCTACACTCTAACTAGTTGTTAATTTATTTTTTCCGAATGCATTTCGTCACAGTTATAAAATTATTTCCATAAAATAACTTAAATAAGATATCGAGACTATGAAATGCACCATACACGAACACGTATATTTTATTAAAAATAATTTTCAATTTAAAAAGGCCCGACGTGTTAAGTAGAAGCATGTATGATATTACATATACATATATATTTTAATATTATAGAACGAATAATTTAAATTCTCTTCTCGACATGAAAATATCAATTTCGAATAGTTCAACTAATCCGTGGAAAACTAGAGCGCGCCAGCTGTTTTGATATTGTAAAATTCTTTAGTACCTATACTAATTGTTTACGTGAGACATGTGCTTATATATTTTCTATAATATGTAGCTTAAAATTATTTGAAAATAACAAATATATATAAAAAAAGTTAATAAAATAATATATCTGCTTGTATGTTTAAATGACATAATGAATATAGGTACAACAATAAAACCATACAGGAATTAGAAAAATTAAAATTACTTACATCATTAAATATAAAGATATTTTAAATACGAAACACGATTTATAATATGTTTATAAAATTGTTGTTTTTTTTTGTATTATAATTTAAAAAAAGTATAAAATACAAAATGTATTTAAAATAAAACATGTAAATTCATAGTATAAATACTTGTACATTTTTTATTGGAAATTGAAATTAGTTGTAGGTATTAATACAGTTCATGCCCAGGTAGCATACTTATAGTTATACTTTTGTTGTATTCAATATTTTAAAATTAAAAAAAAAAAAAAAAAAATCATAACTCTTACGTAGAGTTGTGTTATAATTATTATTTAAAGTAAAAATTTCAAGTTGTATATAACTACATACATGTAAGTAAAATTTGAAAAAAATTTAAAATCGCTAGACTATTAATCTGATAACTAGAAAAATTTGGGATATAATAAAATATTTTATTAAATTATATTATATTATATAAATTGATAGAATGAAATTTTGCTTGTTATGCTTATATTGATTCTATATTATAAACAGTTTTCACTACTCATATTTTATAGTTAATAGTTGTATATTAGGTATATATTATAATATAACATACTAACAATATTCTATTTGATGTGGTAAGTATTCAGTGTTCAGAATATTTTTTTAAAATAATTTAATTTTCCTACAATTTTTCATTATACTTAAACAAAAAATGATGAAAATTTATAATCCCGTCATGATTGATTTTGAAATGAAGCCACTGATTGTGGACTTGTATTAGATTTTTTTGTTTGAAAAGATAATCATGGATTGTTTCTGACTATATACTCTAAGTTTTATGGTTTTAGGATTCTGAACAAATCGAGGAATATTATATTGGATTTAAAATGATTAAATAACTTTCATTGAACATTCTGCACATTTCAGTATAATACATTCAAATATAATGCGTATTGTTGAAGTGCGTATCAACTACACAATTGTACATTTTAAATATCGTATCATGGAGTAATATAATTATTGTATTGATTGTGATTATGGAATAGGGTTATAAAATATATATTTTGATATTTTATTTTTTATAAGTATTTGTACTTAAACTCTTGTGAAAATTTTCTTGTTGTATACGGATTATTTGTTTAAGTTGAAAACACAGTTGATCGTTTTGAATTAACAAAATGCAAAACATTATAGACCACCAAAAACATTAATAAACGTCACCGACATTTATAAAGGTATCAATCTTTCAGCTGTTGATCGTTGTCAAAGTTCATTCTTGAACTTGATACTTTTTCACGCAAACGACGAAAAAAAAAAATAAAACAATTTTCGCCATGAATAATAAATTGTTCGCTCATCATTTGCATATTTTACATAATATAGTGTATATATATATATATATATTATATACAACGTGTCGTCACGATTTCCGTGTGAATTTAGGGATTACGACCTATACTTACCAAAGATTACTATAAACAATAATCATTTTTTGTTTAATACTTTATTCGTGTTTGGGTTACTAAACTGGAGAAAGTTAAAAAAAAATATATATATATTATTGGAATTATACCAACCGCAATATTATATGCTACTGACTGTTTTAAACTACTCGTATTTTTTATTTTTTTTTTTTTTTGATATATATGTTTATGGTTCGCATAACTTTGGGTGTGTAAAATAGTTTTAAAATAATTGTTGGTATGTCATATCGACTATATTATAATCCATGAATTTTAATTAAATTGTCTTTTATTAATTAAAAAAAAAAAAAATTTTGTACACTTAGAAGTAATTTGTTAACAACGAACGTTCATCAGTATTTTAAATTGTATTGACAAATTAAGCGTTATAATATAGAAAAATCGAATGGTATTACTATAAATAGTAAACACTAATGCACTTATACTTATATATATATATATTTATAATACGATTATAAATTCAAAAAGGAAGGAAAACCAATTAGTGACTGAATAATGAATATAATATAGTGCCAACAGCGAGTATGTATCTAAATTGATAAAGGACTCTTTATTAGAAAATTAAATTCGAATCGAGTTTGAAAACTAGTCACGAATGCGTTTGGTAATGCTAATAATAATTATTGCTCTTTAATGATTTCACGAATGCCACTACGAAATCAATGCACACTTTATAGTATATTGTAACTGTTAACAGACAATAATTTTTATCTAATGGACAAATACCGTGTGGAAATGTTTACCCTCCCCTCCTAAATCTCATACAACTAAGGATGTATTATAAGTACCGATAATTATTATGAATATGAGCTATAATTTTAGGTATATATATTATACTATTACGTCACAAATATCTAATAATTATTTTTAAAAATATATTTACTAAAATTGGGTTAAAAATCAATATTATTATATCAACCATTTGATTTTTTTTTTTTTTTGATTTTTCTATTTTATTTCGAAAATAAACGCTTCCAAAGACGCTTTTATAAGGATAAATTTCGTTAGTAAATATATTCTTAGTTAGATTCAATTTTTCGGTTATTCTTTTTTTAAAAAAGCTCTAAATTATTCTTGTTGGCAAATGTCGAACGTTTTGTGATTCACTGGCAGACCTTAAACTTAATCAATGTTATTAAAATTGTGTATAATTTATTTTCATATATTTAAATTTGAAACAATACCTGTGGTTATAAATTAATATTTATATTTTTAACTTTAAAAACAAAAATATGTCAATAAGATTATATAATCTAATTTAATTTACTTATTATTGAATTGCAGATAGTTTTATAATTTATATCAAATAACTCGTTGGAAATGTAGTGTATTGATTCCATAAAAATATAGGTTCATCGGCACATCGCATATTCCTAGAAATTTTTCTGAAAATTTTTCAAGTTCCCTCTGTATTTTGTAATCAGTTGATTAAACATGTTTAAATGTAATTTATATATTTATTTTTTTATTCAATTTTAGTTTAGAATTAAATTAATACGTATACCTCTAGTGCTTGATTATTTGTTCAAATAATCAAATTACCGTTTCGTCGTTTTTGTATTCAACTCATATTTATATGATTGATTCAATTTAAAAAAAAAAAAAAAAAAACTAATAAGAAATAAATTGAAATTGAACTAACGTAATATACGTTTTAAAGTATCTTCGATTCGATTATTTGCGATTTAATATGATTTTCGTGTTATTAAATTCAATATCCCACGTGTAGATTATATTCTTTCTCTCGTTTGATGTATAAGAATATCATATTATGTATATACCTATATGCGTATTTTATAAAGATATTTTTAGGGGTTTTATTTTTCTAAAAAAAAAAAAGGTTTTCCAAGGACGCTGAGCGTTAAAAAAAAAAATTGTAAAGAGAAGGACAAAGTTCCTTTGATCATCGGCAAAACGAGAATCCCCGTGGGTAATACTCGGGCAGTATGGAGCATGATCGATGTACATTCCCTACTTCATCGTAGTCACGTGTACAGACGGGGGGTCTAGTCAAGTGCCTATAACCACATATTATATCATTCACGATAGGCCACATCCAGTTCGACATACTTATGACATTTTCGTTTATTGAATAGTTATTTTATTTTTGGTAAAAATAAAACATATCAGTCATATTTTATTTTTCAATACAATAATATGCGATATATCTATTTATTACTTACTATATTGGTCATAACTCTAGATGTGAATATGTCGTCTAAATACAGACGGTGGAAGTTGATCCATATTCCTTTTGGTCTTTGCACAGGATAGAGTAGTATTATAGTGCTAGATGATTATTTGGATTTCAATAGTAAAGATACCAAAAATATTTGGTAAATCATGATCCTGAGCTAAGTTTATTATAATATTATTATTAAAACATTAATAAAATAGACAGCCATAAAATTGTATTTGTATTATTACCATATTTTTTCTGCATTTATTAAATATTTCTGTACTAAATCGTAGTTTCCCTTTACAGTTAAGAAAATTACCGAGAAAATAGAAAATTTATCTCTGTAAATATGAATTACAAAATAAAAAAAAATAGAACCAAAATACTCCTATACTCAAAAATATATACATTAAAAAATATAGTATTATAAAATCAATGCATTCTTAGCTTCGCTAAGAATCTAAAATTAAATTACCGGGCAAGTTGGTATAGAGAAAGCACTTTATTTGACAAGTAAAATACTGGCGGGCAATTTATGAAATATTAAAGTAGTGATTAATTTATTTCAAAAAAAAAAATAATAACGTGTAAATTATACCTGTAGTTCGAAAATTCCAAGTCTTTAGACCCGTTTTTACTTTGAAATCCGAACACATTACATTATATTTTATTACCAATAATATATATTTAAAAAAAAAAAACAAATTTCAAATGATTGTAAAAAAAATAAAAAATCGTGACTACGTACTTAAGAATCTCGGAATCTAAAATTTCTATAACTAGCCCAAAGTGATATAATATTGTATGTAAATACATTTCCGAGATTGAACAATCGATCGTTATTCTCGGAATTACGAAAATATATATCGAAAATCGATTTGGACGGAATCGTGCGTGTTTACGCCTGGGTACCTACCATTTTTACGTCATTTCTCGGTAGGTACCTACCTATAGTTCTTCCCATAGTTCGCATCCAAAAAAAAACATGGGCAAAATCCTCCAAAAATGACCTCTTCGAAAACGCCAATCATTATCAACTATTACAAACGGTTCGCTAACGGAAAACGGGTAAGCGCGTAACGGTCGTCAAACACATGTCGTCTGGTCGAATGGTAGGTGGTCGGTCGTACACTCGTGCAATATAAACGTCATTTTAACATCGCCGTTTTTAAAAGGTCTTAAAATCTCAATAAATAATAGCAGGAAAAAAAAAAAAAAACAACAATCAATCAATCAGATATTGCGACTGTCATTTATTTCACATGTTTATATTCACACGTGTATACATATTATTATACGTATATGTGTAATTATTGAAATTAACTAATCGACGGATAAAATGAACACAATGGAGTTATTCGGGCAACAGTTGATGTATTATTATTATTATGTATATTTTACATATGACTGTAGAACGCATTCACATATTAAACCTTTTAAACCTTTTCCGATATACGATTATATACGTGCAAGTTCGACGAAATACACGTCATAACTTTGTATGAGCGCGCACGATATTCTGTCATAATGCAGTAATGTCAGTATAATGTTTAGTGAAATGAGCGAGTTTTGCCGTCCAATCTGACCGAAATGTTCTCCGAATGGAAGTTTTACACAAAGGATTGTCTAAAACTAAATTATTGAACATTTCCATTTAAATCCCGTAAAAGTAAAGCGTTTATCATATGCACGTAAATTCACCGTTGATTAAATTAAATCGGCGAGTATTACACCTATACGGGTTTGGTACCTATTATACAATGTATTTTTGAGTGCAAAAGTAGGAAATGTACAACTTAATGCCGCATTAAAAATATTAAAATAAACACAAAAATTATAATAAAATAATTGGAATTAGTATGTAAATGACTAATTCAGTCGTGCATTTATAATGGGTAAATATATTTTAAACAATTAATTATTATTACCTATAATAAATTTAAAAAAAAAAAAACTTAACTCAGTTTAATTCAGTCTTCAATTTATAAAAATGATATTTTAATTAATTAAAGTTTTTTGAACATCATAAAGTCTTACATAAATACATGAATGACATATCATTCATATTTATAAACACATATAAGCACAAAAATAAAAATAAGGTATAAGAACAAAAATGTAGGTAGATAGGTAGGTAGGTACCTTAATATAATATATTGACCCTATTCACCCCGAAATCAACAATATATATATCTTTTTATTTAATTCGAGAATAAACAGAAAAATAAAATACATATTTGTATGCCGTAAATGATTTTAAATTCAAGGTATGTTAAAGAAACTTAAAAAAGCTAATTAAAAACTTCAATTTATTTTAATTTGTAATTTTGAGAAGAAGTTTTTCACGTCATGAAAAAACAACAATTGATAATGATATTTTATACCTTATCAATTGAAAATAAAAAAAAGTAAATAAAATAACTGATTACAATAAAATAACTGATAATGAATCTCCCGTTTCCAAAGACACAATAACATTTTTATTATCATTATTATTAAATCTGTTATTACGAAAATTAAGAAAAATACTAAGTACTGACCCGATTCACCTCCGTGACCGTAAACACCCCATATTACTGTATTATACAATAATATACAGCCGCGTACGTTCGATATTTACTATAATAATATATATGATGGCAAACGCAAATAATTATTGCACTTGTATTGTTTTCAGAGCAGATATTGTATATTATATAAAAATATTTTTTATCGTTGCGTCTTATAAAATCACTCTATACTTTTATTTTATCGTTATATTAACATTGATACCTATCTACTTTAGAGTGTAAAACTCACTATTAAACGAGAATTTTAGTACAATACATACAATTTGAAATAAAGGCAGTCTCGTGTGATTCGTACAAAACAAAAAATCCTATTGTCGAACAGGTACAAACAAAATTTTAAAAATGGACATCTCTCCCACCCTCCCACCATAATGGTCTTTGTATTATCATTGGAATTACATTTTACATTCTGATTGGAGCGAGGAAGTTAGTGGTTTTACAATGATGTTTATTTATTTTATTTTTTTATTTTTATTTTTCAATGTACAACTTTTCAATTAGAAGACACGAACCAATAGACGTACATGTGATCCCATTTTATAGTAGACAATTTTATCCAGTTTGTACTTTAAAAATGCTATTTTTCGATTTTAGTTAAAAAAAAAAACTTAGGAAAAACTACCGAAATACGATTCCGTCAAATCGAGATTTATTTATATTATCACTATATTATTTATCATGGTTTTCAAATACAATTCATTAACCAAGAGTATCGTATCCAATAAGCGAAGTGCTTTCACTTCTACTGACGCCTGACGAACGAAGTGCATCTTTTTCAAATTAAACTATTAAGTAAAAGAAAAAAAATCATTCACGTAAATTTTCCCTAAAAATCGGGAAGTCGTTTTAAAAAACGGCAAATAAACAAAAAAAAGAAAATAGTTCCTCAAATTATAAAACTGCGCCAATTTTATTTTTATTTTTCTTCGATGTATTTATAATTTTAATTTTTATTAAAATGAGTATTTAAAAACGGGACAATTAGCGTCCATTAGAAGTTTGTAGGGGCAACATCAACTCTGAAAAATTTCAAGATCAATATAGATAAAATAATTATTTATTTCATTATAATTTAAATACATACATTATGTATTAGTTTGAGTTCGTTTTAATTATAAACTAATGACCAGAAATTAAAATAATACTGCCTATATCTATCAGATAATGTTTTATACCATAAATCGATTAATTAGTTTCATTTATATAACACCAGTTTGGAATTTGCTTTATATTTATTTGATTTTCAATATTTTTAAATGACGAATATTTACTTTACCAAAGTCAGTGATCATAATGAATTACATATTTATATCTAATGTGTAGTGACAAAATATATGTATAAATCATTATTCGAATACCAAAATACATTATAATCTAAACTAGTTGCGCAATAATTTATTGTAATAAGTAAATTTAAAAATACAAATCCATCAAGTGATCAGAAGGGTCAGAAATAACTCGTAGTACAAATAAATTTAGATTTTACGTATTGTGTAAGTTTTAATAACTATTTTTGTGTAAAACATACAAATGGTACTTTTAAAATGTCTGATGGAAATGTATACATATTTTTTAAGTGTATGATAGATTTAAATACATATATAGTTGACGCAGTATTTTATAAGGATTTTAAAAATAGGAAATAAGCAAAGAAATGCCTCACGTGAGGACCTAAAATATTTTTTTGAGGACCATGTGAGGCGTGTTTCCAGTTTGCTATCTCCTTTTGCTGATACTGAATACATATTTATTTAAACTGTTATTATACGTATTTTCAATATACTTAGAAAGAAGGGGAGTTTAAAATATTTTATCCGAACAGTATTTTAGCAGAAAAATATATATGTCGAAAATAAAACGGTGGGAAATATAATAACCGAAATGTATTTTAGCAGAAAAATATTTCATCCGAACCGTATTTAAGCCGAAAAATATTATCTCCTATTTTCCGGTATTTTTATTAGTTACCACCACAATTATAACGAATAAATGATAAATCATTTAATCTGTGATATTAGTTTAGTGTTAAAAGGATATTCAATTACTCTCTGGTAATAAATTCCTTTTTCATCTCATTTTTAATAAGATAATAAAGGAATGATACTATAATCAGTATCAGTATATCCATTGGTATCTTTATTTATTGTATTGTATTTGAATTGATTTCTTTGAGTATAATTAATGCATTCATTACAATTGGAACAAAAGTATTCTTTAGAAAGTATTTTGATTTAATTTATTAATATAATATAAAAGTATCCATTTTATATTTATATAATATGTATAATATACATACTGTATATTGAATACTTATAAGTAATAATTAGATATTATATAATAATACAATTAAATCGTAATGTATGTATTATCTCAATATATATATTTTTGTAAATATTTTAAAAGTACAAACCTAATTTTTATTTTTTTCGAAATCAGTAAATTTATAATTTGGTCTAGACGTCCTTGACAGTTTGACCCGATTACAAATTATATAATTCATTTTTTTAATACATCTCACCAAAATAAATTTAGTGGTGTAGGTTTAGTGCAAGTAAATTAAACATTTTAAAAATGTGTCTAAATTTCACTGTCTTTGGTTTCAAATCCAAACATATATTTCCAGATTAATTTTTACTAAACATTACTTAAAATTCTCTTACTTTATTAGTAAGGGAAAATAATAAATTTGGAATAATTATCAGTTTTAGTAATTCATGGAATTATGATTTTTTTCTAATATGTTAAAACTAAAATAATAAAACAATTTGATATTTTTACATAAAACGACAATTTTATATTATAATACATTTATTGGTATAACGTAATTGTTTTAAATACTGAATGTTGTGAGATATTGGGAATTTAATACTACAAAATTAGATTGTAACAAAGCTAATTATTTTAATTATACAAACCCAATGAATGGAGTATTATTATTAATTTTTTTTTTATTAAAATAAAACAATTTATTATCTATTATCTTCGCTATGCAAATATATATGAATAATCAACTATTATGTTATTAATATTGTATAGCGTCCATGATTACAAAATAGTTAACAGTGTTTAATAATTTTATTTTCGTAATTAAATTCAAAAATTTTATTTAGAATCTGTAGAATTTGTTCATTTAAAAACTGTAATTATTTTCTGTTTTTAGAACCAAAAACCATCAATTATGAGTCATAGCATAGTAGTATATAGATATATGATCTTGAGGTCTGTAGCGTAAAAAAGTTTTTCCGCCAAAAATGCAAATACGCTTCAGTTGAGGCGCTCAAAAAGAATTGCTAAAAAACATTCACACGGACAAAAAAACTCATGCAAAACCACGTTAGGTTAGGTTTCAAAAATTTCAACTCTCTACTTTATATAATAAATCAAGAGTGAAAAAAATAATAATAAAAATAAAACATATTAGGTATTATGTTTTAAATATTTTGCAACGATATCAGTTGATTTTCAGGAAGTAATTTGAAATAATGTTGTTAAAACAACAAGGCTATAAAATTGCAAAATCAAAAGAGAATGGAACATTATTGAGACAGTCCGATAACAATGATGTGCAGACTATAAGCAATCCATCGACTAACGAGAATAACTTAAGTAAATTGATTATCTATCTATATGTCTTTTGAAAAAATATTATTCAAACTTTTATTCCGAAATTCGGCGAAATCACCATACCTTCTATATATTAATATTCGTGTTTTATTTTCTAATTATTTTATAACAATTAGGTATTTTAAATTGAAAATGTTTTCCTACTAAGTTTTTATATCATTCGAAAACTGATAAATCCATCGTACACTATAGGTATGTTCAAAATATAATTACCCCTGCAGTAGTCCCATACTCATTCGTGACGTATACACTTTTGCGCATCTAAGTTCAAATAGCTATAAAATATTTTAAAGTTTTATTATTGATTACTAGTAAACTTTGGTTAGCGATTTCCGAATTTCTAATTTACGATAAAAGCGAAAAATAATACATATTTACGTACCGTTTTAGTAAAACGGTAAATTGAAAATCAGCAAAGTATAAAAAGTTTATTATATAAAAAAAAAAAAAAAAATAATGGAAACGGTATATGATTTTTTCCTAATAATATCTAACGTAAATATATAGAATGAATGGGTTATACGGCGAATTTTCTTCGGGACCTTTCACTTTCGTGTATACATACATATAGAGAGAGAAAGACTTCATTTTCGGTGTTTTTTTTTTGGTACATTTTTGATGCCGTTTGAGTATAATGAGTATTTTGATGAAAACAAAAAAACCAAAAAAATAATAACATAAACAACGGGGATTTAAAACTTTTGCGTGTTCCGGCGAGACCGGCGATTCGCTAGTACGATCATCGGCCTCGTATTAACGGTTGCACGCGGCGGCGGCGGCGGCGGCGGCGGCGGGCGGGCGGTTTGTCAAATTCATCTGACTCCGGCAGTCGTACGGGGTGAGGTGGGGGGGGGGGGGTAGAACGGGCCACGTGCGTTTCGGAAACTGGCCCGGACAGAGATCGATCGGCTATACCGGAAAGTAATTCCAATTAGCGGCGAAACACGGGCGCTGCCGTTTGGTTAGTGGGAAGGAGGGTCAGGGGGAGAACGCCGCGGACGTGAAAAAAGAAAAACAGTTTAGAGGTTTCCCCCCCCCCCTCCATTGACTTTTACCCGGCCCGGGCGCGACTGATTGAATTACACGCGAACCCCTTCGGTTCGCCGAGTTTTTTTTTTTTTTTTTGGGGGGGGGGGAGGCCGTCGATTTTCTCCGCCATTTCTTCTTCGCGGGCCGTTTCGTCTGTGCACTCGGTCGGCCGGCAACGCGAGACGAGAGCGATAAAACCGTTTTCCCGTCAGGCCGCTGCAGTCTCCACCACCGCCGCCGCCGCCGCCCCTTAACCCTTAATAATATTTTAATATCGTATTCGTATTATATATATATATATATATATACATATCTCCGACGTTTTACGTACAGTATAATTATAATACATTTGCCGTAAAAATACGACAAAACGAACCGAACGCGATATTCGCTTTTGAATATTATTATTGTATGTGTTTATTAACAAAAAATCCGCTCTCGCCTCCGACACACTATACTTATAATATACTTTCGTCGTTTAAAATTATTATTTTAAATAATATATAATATCGTACGTATTACTGCAGTACACGGTGAATGAAATACAATAAAACACTATATCATAAATAGATATTATAATAAAAAAAAAAAAAAAAATAATATTAAATTTGAAATTATAATAGTTATAATAAAAATAAAAATATTTAATTTTTATAGCATTATGAGTTAGTATATATTATTATACTATAAATAATAGGTATATATTATTTTGAATTAATGAAACGGTCTAAAATAGTAACAAATACACATTATTATCAATTTATTCGAAATTCAATAAATTTTAATTGAAAATATATAATGGTTTTGTAAGTGTTATTACTGAAATATAGGTTAGTATTTTATACATAAAAAACTATATTATACCTATATAACCTAATAACAAATTGTATTTATTGCTGTCCATCATGAACACATTACACTAATAATAATCACTATCATTATGCAACATTTATATATCTGTTATAAAAATGGATTAGTGTAAATGTACATTATAACGTGAATAATATTAACATTATCTAAAAATAAATTAAAATATGAATACTATTCGTGTCGGTTACAGGTACATGTCGTATTCAATTTATCATAAAATAATATTGATTTTATAATTTTTTAGACATCTGAAAAAAGACAAATGGCATACACTTCATAGTTCATTGTTTCGGATGATATATACTTTTTAATACTAATAAAATAATATAAATTGAAAACCCCCTTCTTAAATAGGCTTCTGAGATTTATATTTTATAATTTAAATATATTTTAGATAAGCGTAACCTAAAAATAAAAACTGCAGTCAGTAGGTATTGTCAATTAATTTAATAAGTACCTATTTAAAGTATTATTATATAATAAATATAAATGGTGTACTGAATTTTACATTAAATAATAAATTTGGATAATGTTATTTTTTAGTCATGTTATATATAGGTATTTTTATAAGTTATAGGTACTCATATATAAAAAATTACTATAATAATTTTAGTATTTAAATAAATATACATTTGCGTTGGTATTTTAATTGCACTAAAAATAAATCATATTGAAGGATATCAACATTTTTTTACAACTTAGTAAATTATATAATACCTAAATAATGTATACAAATTAAATTATATTGCCGTATACTATACATATCATTATTTTTAATTCCGCAAAACTAATTAAATTTAATACAAATTTGAGAATAGTTTAGTTTGTAGATTAAGTGTACCAGTACTTAGATACACATTTTTAGGACGTTTTTACAATTATTTAGGGTCAAGATATATTTGAATCATTCATTATTTGTTGAATGCAGGTTTTAAACGTTATTTTTAATTGCAAGTGACATTTATTTAGGGAATTTTTTTTGTAAAAATTAATTAGTATAAAGTACTTACTATGAGAAAAAAGTTAATGCGTATTGTGAAGACAATTTATCTTTATGTACACGATATTTCAATTAATCAATTTGTCAACGTTAAAAATATAAACTATAAGATGGGGGTCAGAACATGTATAATATTTTAGTTTCAGAAAGTTTTCTGGCTTACGATCAAAATATTATTGCAAACATTTTGTATTTATTATTACGAAAAATTGAAAACGTCTAACTCTGTTTAATAAAAAAAACGAACACTCGGATACACGTATGTATACAATATAATATGATAGTAGGAATACAATTTTAAAATATAGGTATATTCTGCATCATGTTTATATGAATCGCATGTGCATTGTGCATATATAACAATGTATTATAAATACGATATCGTATAAAATTAAATATACATTATGTTCTAGAATGACTGCTATAGGTAGTTTAAACTAAGTTTTTTTTTTTATTAAAAACAAAAATGTTTATTCAAAATAGTAATTTTTTTATAGTTAAATTTCAACTAATTATAAATAGAATATTTATTTCTTTATAATATATATTTGTTAACTTTTATATCAATTCCGTTCTAGTTTTATTGATTTATTCTGTAGACATAATATAATGTATACGAAGATGAATAATGAATGTCAAGCTCTATCATATATGATATATGATTTGAATAAAAATTAAATTAGTCAAAATAAAAAGAATACATACATACATAATATATTGTATTAACTTAACTGTAGTTTATTTGTTTATAAAAATGAACTATAAAAATATAAGTTGAAATTACAGTGAAAATTAAAACTACTATTATATACTATGTTAATACTTACTTAGAATAGCTGCAAAGAAAATTAGCTAACCAACGTTGAAACTAAAAAGTTGAATAAGATGAGTTTTTTACTTAATTAAAAACTGTTTTGAATATTTTATTCCCAGTTGTGAACGAATAATTGCGATTATTATACATATAGTTGACATATTTCCGAGGCCCGAAACACATTGTATAATATATATCTGCAGGAGTGACCAAACCGCGGCTAGCTTCTAATCGTGTAAAACGCAAAAGATTTTTACAAATAAAAAAATAAAATTTTTAAATATTAATATAAAAACATGTAGGTATTTGAAATAAATTTTCAGATATATATATTTTCATATTTTTCACAATGCATAATTACTAAACTATAATTTTACAATTAATAAAAAAAATATAGTGTTTTTACGTTTATAACATTGAAATAGCCAAATGGGTAATTTTTGAAAAATTTCAAAGCATTCGTTGGGTGCTTTTTTTTCTACTCTTGGCTCTAACCTAGTTTTCATTATGTTTTCGGGATGGCCGAGTCTCTAATTCTTGCTGGCCACCCCCCCCTCCTCCAATTATATGCATATATTATATGTACGTTATTATCTCGTCCGTTTGGACGATTTTTGTTGTTTTCAAAATACACGAATGAAATATTACGTACCTACATATTATTATTATTATTATTATTATTATTATTATTATTATTATTATTATCATCATCATCATATCAATGTCGTGCGGCGTACATATTATACATACGACGTCGACGGAAACGGACATGCACCGCCGCCGTGTATACTGCAGTATTTACGTGTATAATGGAACGCGTGCGCTCAACACCACGTGTCTTGTGCGAGGTCAGGTTCGGACGCGTGTGTGCGCGCGTGCAAAAAACGAAAATATTGTGACGAATTCGAGTATTGTAATTTCATTGTAATATACGCAGTATGTATTATACATTATGAGGAGAAAAACAAAAAAAAAAAAAAAAACAAAAAAAAAACTAATCATCGTCGAATAATAATTAAAGTAATTGGCTGTTATGTGTTACGCGCGCATAAACGATGACGGCCGCTGGATACTCTATATAATTACGTACCTACGAATATATATACGAGTTTATTGTGTCGAGTGTTTATTTTTTTTTTTTTGTTCAAATTTTTTCCTCCGTCGTGAAGTCGTCGGTATACATATATACGATTTTACGAAGGCGTAGCCAGTTAATCCTATAAATATTTATAGTGCCCCCTCTTCGTGTATACCGAATATATATATTGTATATATATATATATTATATATATAAATATTATATAATATATATATTATGCGTATTCGGAAGTGGAAAATCGTGTGTAAACCCCTTCGTACTCGCCCGGTATCGCGATGTTTGCGCGAGTGGGCGCACGTGTCGCGGCACGGAGCACGTGGAGGCGGCATATATATATAATGGCTATTTCGCATATAGCGCGCGTCCTGTTTATAGTCGATGTGATTTTTGAATTTTCCCGGCCTCCCACGCCGCACAATATTCGTCAGTATATATTATATTTTATATACGTTTACGTTATATTATACGGTATTAGATAATTTTGCCGATAGTCCCAAACGTTTTTTTTTTTTTTTTCTATTCGCAGACGCAACGCCAATGATATTATATGTATATATTCAATTAGTGAAAACCAGTAGCGGCTGGCTCGTAGTGGCTGAAATATCTGGCCGGCGCACGACCGAAAAAACAATGTAAACAAATACATTAACGACATTATTTTACGCTATTTTCTCTAAAATGTCGATATAATATGTACCTAGGTATATCGTTACACAACGAACGTGATGTCGTCAATTTTGTTAAGAACATACACCGACCTAACCTACCTTATGCCGATATGTAACCCAGATATGTGATATCCTGATAACATCTGAAAACGGGTAGATAATAACTGCATCAAACGACAAAATAAATGTTGTTACGACATACGACCACGGAATGTAGTTAGATAATATTCACAGGCGCGACAATTACTAAAACAGCGATAATTTTATATATAAAAACACGATAATTTACTGAAAT
Organism: Pemphigus obesinymphae; assembly: GCA_025469235.1. Lineage (NCBI taxonomy): Eukaryota > Metazoa > Arthropoda > Insecta > Hemiptera > Aphididae > Pemphigus > Pemphigus obesinymphae. Next base: position 10,041 of record JAIPRL010005476.1, on the reverse strand, counting down.
TTTAGGCAGTGCACGTGCTCCTGTGCTCCTATTAACACCAGCAGCTACTGGTAAAAACATGTCCACGAAAGAAAAACGAAATATTATCTGGTAAGATGATTTTATACACTTCAAATATATATGTTTTGAAATGTATATGGAAAACAACATTTTGGAGAGGACCTAGTAGATGTTACCTTGATTTAAAAAAAAAAAAAAAAAAATGATTTTTGTACATTCTATATATTGTACTAAGTGTAAAGAGAAGGGTAGAAATCCTATGGAATCGTATTCGAAATTTTGTCGTTTAAATATTTGATAATAGATGTTTCAACTCTAAAATCGTTTTTAATTACACAAAAATAAAAAGTAGTACGGATACCGCACTAATTTTACTTATAAAATGTATTTAAACCTTTTTTAAATATTGAATTTTTAATATTCGTAATACAATTTCTATAAAAATCCCTCAAAAATGGAGCTTGTGGTGGACTCTTAAATTAAAAAAGAATATTTCATGTAACGTACTATCGATGGACACCCACATCATAAGATGACCAGGGGTTCAATATTTATATGAAATTTTTCGAATTATCATGTTGTACCTACTATAATAATAATTATTATACGTATCTATTTACAATAATAAACAGCTATATAGAAAATTTGTTCCAATTGCATTTTTACTGTTAGCCACTCTTTAATAATTTAATATAGAACAAAATAACTAGAAATTTGATTTTTATAATCTAAATACTAAAATAATGATTAAAATCCCAAAATTATGTTTGGAAAAGGTTTTTTAAATACAAAACCTAAAATATAATTTTAAATCTTCGAATTTAATGGGGTTTAAATCAAAAATTTTTATTTTAATAATTTTGTAATAATTTCGAAAAAAACAATTATTACGTCACTTTTTAGTCTTTTTAATACTGATTTCTATTTGTCCAGTATTGTCAAATGATAAAATATGTATTAATAAGGTGTACTTATATGAATAAAATATCAGCTAAGTAGAATATTCAAAATATTTTATATTATGACCAGTTCTATTGATAGTAGAAATTCAAGTAAATTTTAAGAGGATTTGCACCTAATGCTATAATATAAAAATTCAAAATTGATCAAAATCTTCAAAGATCAGATGAGTCATCTTTATAGCATCAAATTGAAAACAATAAATACCAGCATATAAAAATCCTATAAATATATATATATTATATTTATTAAAAAAAATAATGGAAATGGAAATATTATGTAAAATTACCATTATAGTAAAAGTTAAAATAATTTAATAATATATATAAACAACATGATAAAAGTGAACTTTTCTTTACTTGTTGTTGCTTTATTTAGTGAGTTACCTAAATTAAGCTTTTATTTAATGACATAAGTTATTTATTATATTAAATGAGAATAATAATTAATGATTGAACTTTAGTCTTATCCTGTGTGGGACATATCATAAATATTATTTCAAGACCATATGTTTTTAAATAAATTATTATAACAATTTAAAAATATATTTTGAAATTTCAATGAACTAATTCTCAAAATTATTGAATGGTTCTACATCCGTACAAATCAGTATCAATATGATTTTTAACTTCAGAAAACAGAAATATTTTTTGGAATAATTTGAAAATATGTATTGTGTTAATATCATTTCGTTTTTAGCCCACAATATTTTTAATTTATTAAAATTATAAATAAATTGTACTACCTAACTGATAACGACGATATAAAGTTATTACTTTTAAAAATCGTTTGTTTCTATTTTTTCTAATTAGTCTAGTAATATGATGTTGACTTACGGTTGAAACTAGTAGTTACTTATAATCTTTTTTTAAATACTCTTGGCATATGTTTTTTTTACATATTCTTTTTTTAAATATGTATTTATTTTATGCATTTTTAGTTAGCATCAAAAATTAAGCCTATCCAATGTGTACTTTTATAAAGAATATTGAATTATGTTAAATAATTTTAATGTCCACCAGATATTATTCTATATATATATAATATACGTAATATTCATAATATTTTATTTTAATAATCAAATAATTTTGGTATCATTTTCATTAAAAATGACGTGTCAAAAAAAAAAAAAAAAAAAAATGGTTATATTTATTGTTTTTAAATATATTTATTATGAATAGGAAAGAAAAAACATATATGATATTAAAACAGTGTTGGTTGTCCAAGAGTCCATAAATTTTTGTATTTTTATATTTTTCAATAGTAACCATGAAAAAAAAAATCATGTGTATAGGCGAATGGTGATTTGTATTTTTAAAACAATAATTTTAGTACAATATAAATTTAGTTAGTTGGAGATTGTTGAGTTATTTCGTTTGGACAAATTCTAAAAACGAAATGAATAAATTTGGGTATCCAGATCAGTCAAAGTTGCTTAGAGAAATTACTACAAAGTACTTTTAAAAAATGTTTTAAATGTATATATACATAGTTAAAATAACCGAAGAGCGTATAGAAAAACTAAAGATAAAGCTATCTCCGATGAATTCGACTTTCGGCTAAAATTTTAGTAAAATATAGGGTATTATTATATGAGTTACGATCACCTATATTTGCAGTTGTTTACCTGATATTTTGTTTTAATACCTACGTGTTATTTTTAATGTATTATCATAAGTTTAGAAAAATAATATACATATATTTTAATAATAAATTTGTTTACAATTTCATGTTACGCCACCGTTAAACTCATTGCATAACTAGTTTTACGATTCGCTATGTTATAATAGGTATACAATGTAATATACGATAAGCATAACAATCTTACCTCATAAACTGTATTGGTTTATATTTTTTCTTTTATTGGTATATCAGTGGTGGACATTTTTAATTTCGTATCAGCTGATTAAAAATGTTCTGGATTATGTCCATCTGACGTCCCACCATTTATTTCCAGTCGCTTCGACCACTGGTCACATCATGTGTTACTCGTACAATCACACATACACCACATGTCTATAATTTAATAACCATCAACCGTAGGGCTATCGGAGGAGGTATATACACATATGTATGGCGAGCAGTGGGGTCCTGAAACGTGTATTTTCCCGTCTGGTATTGCAATAATAATCTGCTGATTCGAAAAAAAAAAAGCCGAAGGTGTACCGATGATTAGTGACCGAAAACTGGGGGAAAAAAGAACTCTCGCAAATGACAAAGTTTATTATTTTCCGAACGTTTATATGAACGATCGAAGCACGTCGCCGCCAATTTGAAGGGCACCTAAACGATCCGTTTCTCTCGCCCAAGTTGGAAAAAATTAAACTATTATGGGTCGATTAACAATGTTTTTTATTTATTTTTATTTTTTTGAAAATCAATCGTTCCAGACAATACATTGCTTACTATTCGACGTATGTTAATTGTTTTACGATTGGTTGCTAATTGTATTACAATGGATTAAACGTTGAAAGGGGGAAGGGCACGCAAAAGTTTTGGGCAAATGTTTGTAACATCACAAAAATTTCTTGCAAATTAATTAAACCGTATTTTATGATAAGATTTACAATTGTTTTTTTTTTTTTTGTTTGTATTAATAGCTCTCCAGATTCACTGTGATCGATATTGAACGTTATAATGTAGTTTAAAATCGAATACAAATTTTTTTTAAACCATATAATCATAACGGTCTAATTAAACAATAAGAGTTAACTCTAGAATGAAGTACAGGATATAAATTATATAAAATTATAAAATATCAAATAAATTTAGATATATTTCATGAATACTCAAGTTTTCTTATATAAGGGTGGAATATTGAATCTAGGTGGTATACTCTAATAACTTTCGCCCCCTCGAGTAAAATACAGTAATTATTGGCAGGGATACTTAAAAGTATAAATTTCTTCAATAAGTTCTATCTTCTTGAAGTGGTACCATAAGTATTTGGATAAAAGGTCGAGCAGCAAACATTTATGGAATTAAACATTGAAAAAAATGTATTTTAAATACAAATTACTGTTCATGTTGTGTTAACAGTCCACAATGATTTTATTTTAAGGCCCAAATTAATTAATAGTTGGTATTAAAAAATTAATTATTACATTTGTTTTATTGAAAATTAAGACGATGTAAAAAAATTCAAAAACTGATAACTTTTGCATTATTGCCAAAAAAAAAAAAAAAAAATAATAAAAAAAAACATTTTTTAACATTTTAAAAATATTTTTTTAATTAGGTGAAGTAATATTTATTTTACGTACGTAATAGTTGACCGGAAAGTGATGTAAAAAAAAAAAAAGTTGATTTATTTAGTTTTACTGTTAATCTATATAACTAAAAATATTTAATTTTGTCATTCGTGTAATATAATAATAATTATATTCAATAAAAATAAATTTTTCATTTAAAAATATTTATTCGATTCAATTGTCTGTGTAATTGTAACTATTGCATTCCTTGTACTATCTAGATTAATGTTTTCTTTGTTGTTTGATTTACATAAAATATAAAACACTGATGTGGATCAAGAAAATGCAGGTTTTGATGATGGGCCATTTTTATTTTTATTACATGTATTAATTGCGCTTGAATCTGACATTAAAATCTGCAAACGTATTATATATAATTATTAATAATTAAAATAATAAAAATAAATTGTTATAAGTATTATTTTAAGTTTAAAATAAGTAATTTTTCATTACATTAATTTGTTTGAGCTTAAGAGAATAAAATTTACGCATTAAATGCATTTCAAGTGTATAAAATAGTTAAACAATGTAATATTAACTAATCTTGTCATTTTATCATATGCCATACGAGCATATATATATTATACATTATATGATTGGCTACTATAGATTTAGAATACACATGATTTTTGAAATAATTTTTTAAAGAAAAAAATGTGAATTTTTACTATAGATTTTCTTTGATGTATTATTTAAAACACAAATATTAATTGTTACATTAGTTTAATATATGAATTTTATCGTATTTGGCGAGAAAACAATTCACTAAACATTGTAAATTTAATATTTTAGATCTGGAATAATGGCGCCAATACCTATAATTGTAGATAATTAAATACATAACATTACAAAATAATATTATATTTTAGGTTAAGGCTGTTAAAAAGAGACAACAATAGAAAAGATTTTTGAAAACGAATGGTAGTGAATAATATGATATGTGTCTTACAATCTAAATCAATTCGAATATATGTTTTTGTTCCGAACTCACTTTATTAAATGCGTATGATTTTGTTTTCAAATACGATTTTTCCTGCAAAGTTTATTGTTTCAATATATTTTTTCAATTTGACACTCTTTTATTTGTCGAGAAGTCTGACTCTTGTTTTTCAGTAGAGAAATCGTTTAAAAAAACTATTTGTTTATGACGAAAAATGGATGATATTAGGAAGTGACACTCAATGATTCGAAGAAAGAATGGCAGTAATAAAGCTAACGGACCCCCCGCGAACACTGCAGCCAACAGAATCGGATACGCTTTTAGGGCAAATTCGAATTTATACTCGCATGTTTGCTTTCAATTTCGTTAGAACTACTAGAAAATAAAATATTCAAAAAAAAAAAAAAAAAAAGAAAAGAAAAGAAAAGAAAAGAGAATACCTATCGATAACACGCGTTTTGTATTGCGTGTTGGAAATTGTATTGTCGAAAGTTCAATTGGGCCTCATTTTCATTTTTTCCCCCACCCAAGAAAGAAAAATCGTTATTTTTTTTTTACCCTCTTGTGTTTTGATTTATGTGGTTCCGTTTGTGTTTGACTTATTTGTTTAACCGTTTTTCGATGAACGATTTATACGTTTGTTCGGTAAATAAGCTTACGGCAAACCCTTTACTCTCTATTCTATATATTATTTTCCCATCTTCAGCGTTTGAACACACTTTGATAATCTGAACTTATTTTGGTTTTTATCTGTAGTTCTATTAAATACTACTCAATCAATTTTTTTTTACGTCGAACTTTCATACGGTTTGTAACCGATGCATCAGATTTGTATAAATCGATTACGTATAGTACAAACAAATAACTTTTATATTTTAAAATTTTAAATAACTTTTACGAATATTTTAATGCGAACCCGTGTCTCGTAAAGTTTACGGTAAACTTTAATGTATAGTAAACAGGGAATTTATTATAAATTACTATATTATATATGAAGTGTTTGAAATTAATCCGAGCTAAGCTATAATATTTGGCGAAGGGACATACACCCGTTATATATTATATAGTATAGGTATATAGTTACCTACAATCCTTTGGTTCCATAAAAAATAGTTTGTATAGTTAGTGATAATAAACTAGTCTAAATATTTAAAAACAATTGCACCAAAAATATAATAATTTAATTTTACTGTACTTACATAGGAAAATTTAATATTTGTATTATTTTAGTGAAACTTTACTCTTATAATTTACTAATTTTTTTTTATGTTTTCAAATTAACTGATTAAATTACTATTAATGTATCATATTTTATCTGTATAAAGATGAAATTCATTAAACATTCATGAACAGCGTGAACTAGAATAGTATTTTTATTTTTCGTTTCTTTTAAAAATAATTGAAAATTAGGAATATGTGCAACGAAAGAAAAAAACAATGTAATTTAAAACGATTAATTTTTTAAACTTTTGAATATATTTTGACTTTCGTTCAAATATTTGTACTAAAAACAGTTTTTAAAGTGGATATATATAAATGTGAGTGGGAAAAGTTATTATAGGATTAATTATAGAAACTTTAGATTTTATTAGTTTTTTCATACATTTATACACAATTGTATATAATATATATTATATTATTATGTTTTCTTAATCATTTTAGTAAGCTGAAATATGTAAAAGTTTTTCCTTCAATATCCGATTGTGTATTTTGTTAATGGACTGGTAGTAATATTGAGTATTGATAAAATACAAAAGCTAAAGAGGATTATTGAAAATGGGGTCCAGTCAAATCGGTCACTTTACCCTGCACAGTTATTTTTCGAAAGAATTAGGCTAGTGCCTTTAATTCTACTACATTTCCCCATAATATATCAAGCTTTGCAAACACTTTATGGTCACATCCGTCCGTTCGACAAGCAATAAATTTAAAAAGAGTACACTGCTCTAAATAAAATGTATATATTTATACAATTCTGCTGGAATTAAATTTAGAATGTTTCGTACACAAAGTACAAAACAGTTGACAAGTTATAAATGTAAAAATCAGTTAATATTTTAATAGTTATTAATTTTTTATTATTATTAGACTATCTAGTATTTACGTACATATTGATAAATAATTTTGAATAAAGAAAGAACGTATATTTTTTTGAGTGAGATAAATATGAACGACTTATAACATCGTAACTCTGTAGATATTTTACACTAAAATATCATAGTATTGAAGGAGAAATTGAAGAAAATTTTAAAAAAATTGGGAAAATTAAAATTCTTTTAAAATCAGAAATATATAAATGTTATTAAGTTTTGTTATATATTCTTACCATTTCTTAGGTTTTAGCATTTTACTAATATCTTATTTTATTTTATTTTTAATGGTTTATATAGATATATAAGAAATTTAAATGATCTAGGTATATTGTTTAACTTTTTATTGTAAAGGACTAAGGTTACATTTGAAAAATGATTCCTAATAATATACAAAATGACTACCGAAAACATTTTAAATTCAAACCTTAATATATGTCATATTATTTTTCAAGTAGATATAATCTTATTTAGACGAATGTATCTTTGAATGATTGATTTTATATTTAAAGAGATCATTGAGATGTAAAATATGAATTTTGTTTGATTAAATTCTAAATGATATTATAATATTATAATTTATAACACATGATAAATGGTAATTTTTATATAATTTTTGTAACAATAAGTAATGTATTTAGTTTTCATTAATTTTTCAATTTAAAAAATACATATATTTATTTTTAAATAAATTTAAATAATTACATTATCAAAATTTTCGGAAGATTTTTGTAAACGTATCGATCTGTCCTGCATAATTTATATAGCATGTTGTTTTATTTATTATCGGTGTCAACATCGTGTGTTTATCACTGCACTTACACCAGAACTTATATATAGTATACAATATATATTGTACTATAGTGGGAAAATATGATAGTGGAGAAGGGTATGATCCTTTTACCAATTTTAATTTAAAAATTCTTACATATTTCAAAACTCGCTTCAATCGTATAGAATTTTTCACTATGATCGAGGATCGGTATTTTCAATATTGACTACAAATCGAATACTTGAGAGTTAACATCGAAAATAAATATCTGGCTTTTGAAAGAGTGCATTTTGGACGTCCGTAGAGTGTTGGGAAATTTAAAAATCCCGAGTGTTGTGAATGTTCCAGATAAAAATGAATGTGTTAATAATCCTGCAAAATAGATTGGTTTATTTAAAAGTGTAGTTAGGTAATGTGTCGTTTTTATTTTATTATAAAACAAGGTATTATTATGTCTATGTGATTAAAAAAAAAAGCCATTTTTTTCTGTTTTTTATTTTTTTTTATTCGTCATATACATTTCGATAAAACGACGTAAATTTATTAGTATAAAATTCAATGAATAATTGTTTTTAACGCCATAGAAATTGTTTAAACTCGATTACGAGCGCTTCGGCGTGTATTTCGGAGATAAGTTCGCCGAAAGGGACGCATTTTAAGTGCGTAAACGGCGAAGCGCATTATAGATATATAGGTCTATTTGTATAATATAACGGATTAAGGTAGGTACTCTGCAACGACGTGCCTATAGGCGAATTGCCGACGACGAACGTCCTGTTCATCGTCCTTTTCACAAATCATCCTTACTCCTGGAAGTGGAAGTGATTTCGGATATAGGTTTTTATTTCATAATAATAATGATAATAACGAATTGAAGAATATTATCGAATTATTAAATTATTATTTTAGTGTCGTATTTTTGGTACATATAATGCAATTTCGAATTTAGTAAATACGATTATCGTCGTTAATATCCGATCAACGATTTTCCCGTTGTACCGCGCGCTGCTCGTCCGGCTAAACAGAATTTTGACGACGTGCATTTTACGCCGGTAATAAAATTAACGTTATCCTCACGGAATCCAATTTATTCGCACGACGGCTGCGAGTATTATATTTTATATATATATATAAATTTTTTTTTTCTCCAAATCACAGTCGCCTATAATATTTTCGTTTCCGACCAGTCCTCTCGTCCTCTCGTTACGATCTATATTATATATACGTCTTCTGCAGCCTATATATATATATAATATATGGATATTATACGAAATTATAGAATTCACTCGTATAACGACTACAATATATCATTATCGTCTTTCGTTCGACGAACAATAATCGTCGGCGAATCGATTGTCCGAACGTTTTGCGTACGCGCGGGTAAATTTTTTTTGCACCGCATTCGTCGACATATTGAACGACAAATCTCGGAGCTCCGGAGCTCCGGAGGTAAAAATCGAAACATTAATCCCATTCGTTTCGTTTCATACGCAATCGTATTGTACCTATCGTATTTAATAATACGTATGTCCAATAATATTATTATTATTATTATTATTATTATTATATAGCGGCCGTGTATCTCGACTTTGGCCGAAAACCGTTTGCGAACTGTGTGTGTTTTAATGTTTGTTTTTTTTTCTCATTTATATTGTCATCTTATTACGCCGGGAAGTATTTAAAGACGTTATATAATATGTAAATCGTATACCACACGACGCCACACGACTATAATATACTTAGATGGCTGGTGTAATCATTTAAAACGATTTCATTGCCCCAGCCATGACGAAATAGATAGGTATTATCACAGTTGACACATTTTTTCCCCGTGTGCGCATCTCCTCTTCACCCGGCCTATAACGTAGTTCACCACTTTTCATTGGTCCAAAATTTTGTCATTCGGTTTTGAATTTTGATGGTGATTAAGTAAACAAACAATTAAACATGGATTATAATAACTTAAATCATAATAAATAATATCAAATATAATTTATTAAAATTATGTGTGCACTATTAAATAATTAA